>CAUYPK010056783.1:0-88752 GCA_963574355.1 Loris lydekkerianus | reverse complement strand
AAAAGGAAAAAAAAAAAATATATATATATATATAGAGAGAGAGAGAGAGAGAAAGAGAGAGAGAGCTATGATGCCACAGCACTCTACCCAGGGTGACAGAGTGAGACTCTGTCTCAAAAAAGAAAAAAAAAATAAATATATATATATATATATATATATAGAGAGAGAGAGAGAGAGAGAGAGAGAGAGCTATGATGCCACAGCATTCTACCCAGGGTGACAGAGTGAGACTCTGTCTCAAAAAAGAAAAAAAATATATATTTATATATATAGAGAGAGAGAGAGCTATGATGCCACAGCACTCTACCCAGGGTGACAGAGTGAGACTCTGTCTCAAAAAAGACAAAAAAAAAAAATATATATATATATATATATGAATGATCATATTTTACACATCTTTATATGATGCTCACCAACATGCCTGGCCAAAATCACCAATGTTCAAGAAATAGTTTCCGATGGGTAAATTATTAACCCATACACCAGTCTTTTGTTGGTCTTGACATTTCATTTACACTCATTTTCTAATATCTTCTCAAAACTTTCAAATTCCCTGTGTGTGATTTAATAATAATGAACTTATGTAATGTCAAGAATTAAAAGTGAAAAGGATAAAGAAAACTGCTGGTTTTCCCCCATACTTTGCTTCACATACAACAGCATGATATGACGTGTATAGCTGAGATGGTGAAATGCGAAAGACAAGACATACGGGCAGCAGTTAGTAGAATGATGCCCCTCTCTTTGGCAAAACAGAGGAAATATTGCATAAGGACTGGAGAGACCTTTGGCAGCAGAGACACAATTTCTCACTGGCTTTTGACGCTGAACTGCGCTGCAGATGAGGAGGTGGGGAAATCTGGCAGCTAAGTGCAATACCAATTTTGATGGAGACACCTTTGTCAGTGACCAGAGGGCTAACATAGGTATGTGATTTCTGGAAAATAGAGATAAGGGATAAATAATTTCATACTATAAAGGGGAAAAAGAACCCTTCAAAATCAGAGCTTTCTCAAGAGCAATCAGCAATACAAGTCTTGTGTATTTACTGAACTATGAGAAAACTGAAAACATGGGAAGGTGCTCCATTAGCTGGCTAATCAGCCCTGCAAGATGAAGTGAAGACACTGAGATCCTTATTTTGAAATCAGGAGAAGAGGGACACGTTTAAATGATGAACTCAGGGGCCTCCTGAAGGGAATGCCTGGCCCACTTCTATTGCAAATGTCAAAGTGTTTTTGAATGTTTATGCCCCCAAACCTACCCTGGGCTCAGTTTCATAATTTTAATTGACTCCTGTGTATAAAGAATTCCCACCGCTGTCAATTTAAATTGTACAGTTGAGATTCCAAGATTGGGTTCACTGTCTGCCAAGAGTATATTGTTTTAATACATTTTTATTTTTATAAAGCCACATTGTGGAACCAGAGGGAGAAATTGGGGAGAGACTAGGGAAGGAAGCCTCTTTGTTAAATCACTTTCTGCATTTGGAAATGTCAGCCACTCAGAAGCCCTTTCCCTTAATGTGAAAAATAAGAGATTAATAATACCTAGATCACGGTAGACATGTTAGAGGATTAAAGTTTGGATGGTATTTATGCAGAAGGAAAACGAAGGTGGTTTAATCCTGACAGGAGGGCATTCCACCCTGCATTCAAAGACCAAAACAAACAAGTAAATTAAACCAGCAAAAGAAACACAATTCTCAAAAACTAGGAAGTAAGAGATTAGACTCTCCACTAGGCTCATCTCCCTTCAGGAATTCCAGGAAATTCTATCTCCCAGTTAGAAAGACAAAAGCACCATTTGTTGATATCACAGCCCTGGCAAGTAGAATAGTAACAGCCACATCAGATTCACTTAGAGCAGGGATCTTCCTTTCAACACTGCATCTTGGAAAATTGGACATACTGATTTGACATACTGATTTCAATAATTTACCACAAGGTAGTGATGTCTTTTTCTCCCTTCCTTGAACTGGAGCTAATTATTGCATTTCTAATAATGTGAAAGATGGCAGTCATCCCGACTGTCGGTGAGCAGGGACTGGTGGGTGTGTAAGGGTGTGGATGCATGCACATCTGACAGAGGCTGGCTTTGCTGTCTGCTTTATAAATATGTTTGAATAAATGGTTTTTGTTTAAAGTGGTTGGAATTAAACAATTTAACTAGATTGACATATGAGTTCACAGGAAGGGGTTGGCTCTTGGAAAGGCAGTTGTGTTTTGCTGTGGCTTCATCAGAAGTGCACACCATAGTTCAACATCTGGTGTGGCCAAGAAGGAATAGAAGTCTAGGGAAGAAAGAGAAGAGAATCCAGGAGTGAGGTAGAAAAGGAAATGATAAATAATCTCTCCCAGTTCAACCCTGACTCAATCTCATTTCTCTTGGTGATCTAAGCATTAGTAATAATGTTCAGATACTTAGTCAGGGGCGTTTGTGTATGTGTGTGTGTGTTTAATTGCAAGAAAAAGGAGTACTTTTTTAAATTCTGCAAAAACAAAAATGCTGAATTTGTTCACCTGAAAGGTTTGAGTTGGCCCCAAAGGGGTTTCAGATGAAGGCAGAGGTGGAGGAGTAGAAGGTTATTTTCTTTTAATCAGTGTAAAGGTATGAGATATAAATGTCTCCTCACTGGCCCAGGAACGATGACCTCAAGGGGAAAATCATGAAAATAAGGTCTGTCCCCTGCTTCATGGCTGGGCAGGTGCTTCATCTATTGCTACGAATTTCCCTTGAAACGGCCATGAAAGCCTCTTTTCCAGGATCAGTTCACGGTTGTAGGGTTACGGCGAAGCAAAATATGTAAAGTCTGATGCTCCTTGAGTTCAGGAGAAAGTCTTTCAACTTCCCCTTGTTAAGGTGGAAAGACATCGTGCAGAGAAACATTTTTTCAATTCAAAATTTCATGAAGGACAGTCTCTTTGTGGGACTGGTACTACGTGTGGACCTCCAGGTGACCTTTTTAAAGCTCTCATGGTGGTTTCATCTTGATTAAAATGGTTCTATTCACAGAAGGGGAATGTCTGGGACAATATTCTGCAAAAGAAGGTAGAAAGGCAAGAAGTAGAAAAAAAGATAACAATTTCTTTTGAAAAGACTGGAGCAGAAGAGAAGGAAAGGCATAACGCAGAAGAGGGGCACCTTGGAAAAAGGAGCTATAAAGAGAAAGATGTGGAAGAGAAAAGCCATCTCCTCCATCAGCATGACCAGGGGAGGCACCATTTCCCATTTTACAGATGGGAAGACTAAGCTCATCCAGCTCCTGCATAGCCAAACCAATATCCAGTTTCAAGTCTGCTGGACTTCAGACTCTATCCTTTCCACCAGAGAAAGAACACCTGTGTTTGATTTTGATTAACTCTCAACCATACCTTTTAAAGTAAATAACAAGTGTGCCTCTCTCTGACCTAGACGAGTGACTACTTTGCACTTTCGCCCCCAGTTTCCCCAAGAAACACCACAAACACCATGTCTCCGCTAACTGAACCCATTCATCTGGCTTCCCAATGACATCAGGATTCTTTTTGCATTGAGAGGGATGGTAAAGGCAGGAGAGAATGATGGTGGAAATAAAACTGTTGTAACCTGATGCTGCCTCTGGGATTTATTTATTGTTGATCATGGCTGGGGAGCTCTTTGAACCTTACACATGTGTAAGGTTGCAAAGGTCCATGTGCATATGCTGAAAGAGTGGTAGGACAGAGAGAAGTCTGATGGATATGGAAGAGAATTCCAGAGAACAAATAGGATCTGTGGGGTGGAGAGGGGATGCAATATCCCAGCAAAGGAATTGAAAGCTCCTAGAGAAATTTATAGTTATATGATCTGTAACCAAGGGGGAAGTCTATACAAAACCGTTCCTTGCCCACAAAAATAGTATTAACTGGTAATTGTTCCTAATAGTGCTATGCTTTTTAACAGAGTAGGACATGTCATATTTTTAGGAAGGCAGGACAGACCACCAGGAGTGAATTCTGGAGACTCAGTTTTACAGGGAGCTCACTGCACCAGGATACCCAGACAAGGGGGCAAGTGGGGACTTGAATCCAACCTGGGCTCCACTCACCAAGTTGTCAGCCCTGACGGGGGTATCTCTGCTCCAAGGGTGTACCTTTTTCCCATTTTTCATAAATGTGTAGTGTGAACTAGTATGGGGCCTGTCTGTAGTCAAAGGAGCAGAGAAGTATCAGGGATATATTTGAAGATAAAATTTCTCAACCTTGTATACTTGCACTGTTTCAAGGTTTGTTTTTCCTCACCCATTTATTTTATCTCCCTAGGATTCACCAGTGGTCAGACTCTGCCAGTACAATATACATGTGTAAGACTTGGGAGGTACTAATGTTCTTTAAAAACGTGTCTCATAAAGGAACAATGAGATGTTCAGAATTTGGATAGACCCAGGAGAGAGAAACACTCCCTAAAACAGTGGCTCAAGTAATACGTGTGTGTGTGTGTGTGTGTGTGTGTGTGTGTAATCGCTTATAATATTTTATACAGAGCAATCCATTAGTAAAATTAGAGCCACTTGCTGTCACCAATCAGGAGCATGGATGAATGAGTCCCCCTGCATCTGAGGAGGTTGCTACCAAGTTGGAAGATTAAGAAATGTTTTCATTTCTTAAATTCTCTCTGTTTCAGAGAACCCTCACTTTTAACTACAGGTGGATATAGGAGGCAGGGAGAAACTATATCTCTTTTTACAATCTTGATTCTTTGCAAGGTCTACTTTCTCCTATGACTTTCTTACACCCAGATGGTTGTATTATATTTTGTCCCAAGTGCACAAACAATGTCTGCTATGGAAAGCAGAAGCTGACTTGGGAATGTGTAATCTTTGCAAAACTCTGTGAACCTCATTGTGAGCTCCGTCCATCTTTCAAAACAATCTGTTCTTGATAGTGGATACAGCCCTGAGGTAGAAGTTGTAGGGTCTAGGTGCTAGTCCTGTTCTATCCCAACTGTGTGGACTTAGGCAAACCACTTTCCCTCTTTAAGCCTCAGCCTTCATATTCATAATTTAGAAATACCCTTTATGCCTTACATGGCTTTCAGCATCAGTTTAATAAAAAGGCCTGTGGAAGTGTTCTATACTCTATCTTGAATTCTATAAACATAAGAGGTTACCAAAACTAAAACAATAAAATAAAATAAAAAACTCAAGGATACAATTTCCTGTGTGTTTTCATTTTAATAAAATATCAAAGAACAATAAACTTTATTATTTGAACGCAAACATTGCAGTCAGTGAATAATCTAAATAATTGAGTCTATACTATTTGATGGCTTACTTGGACACTGGTTTCTGCCAGAATCAACTGAAATTCATGGTTGCTGGCTTACGGCTTTCAGAGTCTTTTTTCTTGACAGATGGAGAGATTCGAAAATAATCTACAACACATAAGCTTACTTACCACAATCAATTTAAACATATTTATTGCATTGTTTTAGCTTAAATATAAAGACGTCAAACCTAAAGACTTCTTACAATACCAATCACTGTATGTAGAAGTTTTATTGTGAGCTGAAGGCTGAGTATGTAAACTTACAACAGAGCTAACGGGGCACCGACCTTGAACGTGGACAGAGAGAAGTTTCCAGAGATCATTTGGAGACCCCGAGTTATCTGCTGTGACTGGAGCAAGGAGATACTTTTCTTCCAATGGGAACAAGGAACATCTGAGAAGTGATTGAAATGTTTTAGTATGTCTTTCCCCTCTTGTAAAAAAAAAAAGAAAAAAAAAACTTTGACTCACTACCTGTTCAACATGCCAAGGGCGACTCGTTAGATGTCCTGTCTTTAGAAACAGATTTGCAAGCCAGCGTGTTCCAACCTTGCCGTTGGATTGTGGGTTTTTAACCTTTGTCAGTTTGGCCTTTAAGCAGAACTTGAGAAAGGAAGAAAGAAAAGAGGTAAAGAATGAAGAAGAAAAGCAAAATAAATCAAAAGCAGCTTTCTTGGTAATGCCGACATCTCCAAGCCATGTGCGAAAGGACTGGGTCTCTAATGATATCAATTAGGCCCGGGACAGGGGAGATATATTGTACCCATGGAGACTGCTCAAGTCCCCATGTAAAAGGTCATTAGCTGGGTAGAGAACATTACAAATTATCGACTGACCGTGCCTTTCTACCCCCAGTACTTTGAACATTCTGAAATAAATTATTACCAGTAATGGTTTCATGTTGACAAGTTAATTCCACTTAAGTTTTCCTTTTTAAATCAAGGAAAGTATTATTTTTAAGAAGTAATAATGTGTCTTGAATGTAGGTTCACACGCACACGCACACACACACACACAGGCACACGTCCACACGTGAATGAAGAAAGGCAACTTAACTGCCTGCTCTTCCCGATTGAGATGGGGGGTGGGGGTGTGTGATAGGTGACTTCTCCAGTAAAGTGAGAATTTTCAGAAACATTTTCTTCCTTGGCTGATCTCTTTGCGTCTCTTTCAAAGCATAGAGGGGTGTCTTTACAGCAGCAGGCTACATTCACTGAAGCACAGGCCGTGGGCTACTTAACAGAGGCTCAGAATTCCACATTTGTGTGGGATATGTTGGCAGCTCTTTAGGGAGATGTTAACTCTCCCAGTGCTGTGTTTAGGAAGCGGTGGCCATCTGAAGGCATTCTTGCAGGCTGGCAACCAGCGACTTCTCCCTGCTACCCTTCTTCTAACAATAGCCTCATGCTGAAGCTGTCAAGATTTCCCAGTCCTCAGAGGGAACCTTTGCCAACTCAAGCAAACAAAACAGCATCCTGCTACAGAAATCAGTTTGAGTTGTGGTCCAACTGCATCTTCAGTATTTGGCAAAATTCTGAATTATCCAACAAGGGGGCTTCCTCCTCTAAGATCTTATATCACCTCTACGCCTCGACAAAACCAGGCTCCACAGCCTGACTTGGGGCAAGTCTGTTCTGATTTCCATACTTTAGTTTTTTGTCTGTTAAAAGGCAGTGGTTAGATGAAGGTGGAACTGAAGCCACTCTCAGCATGAATTTCAGAAGACCATTTGAATTTATTCTCAGGTTTGTTTTTTTTTTAATAATAAAATCTTTTTTAGTGCATTTGAAGGATTCATTTAATTAAAAATGTATGTTTTTATTTAAAAATAGATTTTTGCAAATGGAAATAAAAGAGGGTAACACTTGATCCCAGAATTTACTCACTCTGCAGTACTGTGTCACAATATGAGTGCAGAGTTAATTGTTCACCATCCAAATGTGTCCTAATTTCACAGAGGACAGGAGAACAGCACACCCCCTGTTTAGCCTTGGCTGTATGCTGTGCTAATATTCCTCCCTCTCACCCACAGCTAAGGTGATCGGCTTGTCCCATTTTGCACAGGGCTTGCCTGGTTTTAGCATGGGACATCCCATGCCCCAAGAACTCCCTCAGTCCTCCGCCTTCAGGAGGTTTGGTCATCTCACAACCAGCCCACTGTTTTCAATTTCAGGTCCCTGCAGAGTGAACTCCTTTCCAGGAGTTTTCTGACAGACATAACCATGAAATCACACTTTAATTAAAAGTTAAAGTTTCAACGTGAATCAAAATTTGTACCTGTGAGGGAAATAAAAAAAGAGCATAGAACAGCAAATCCCTCTCAAAGATGCTGTTTCTTAGCACCAGAACACACAGCCTGTAAAAGTGCCCCTTAGCACCTTTTCTTTGTACTTGAGAACAGAGAACCCCTCTGTTCTGGGCAGGGGGTCGAGTACTGCTCAGTGGTACTGCTGGTCTAGAAAAAACAAAAAAAAAAGGCCTGGAGGCAATTTCATTCACTTGTGGAAACCCTACTTCCAGGGAAAGCACGAGCTTTTTCCAGAATGACCAATATCCATTTTGAAGATTCATGGAGAGAGGAGCCAAGGTGCACGTAAGATGTAAGGGTTCCAAGTGTTGCTTTCATTCTCCAATATCCAATCTCAGTGCTCTTTCTAGTACCTGAATTTATTATCAGGTGTTTAGTAATACCTTGAGCTCGTTTGCCCTTATGTTTCTTTTCTGTTGACTTATCTGACCCCAACATTCTGTTTGTACAAGAAACAGACACAATCTGGGATTCCAAGGAATTGACCTGGAAGCTGGCTCAGTTGTGTCCTTGGCCTGGCCCTTTGGAAAAAGAGACTGTGAACTGCTGGTGACTTCTATTTCCTCATCAGTAACAAGGCCCATAAGATGGATGGGGTTGGGCTGTGTTTAGTGAAAATGTACATGAATCGTGGGCCACAGCTCAAAGTCAGTTCACTGAGATAAATCCCTCCTTTGAGATTTAATTCCTATTCCTGACTCTTTACTGTTTTCTCTGACAAGTCATTTTGTGACCGTTTATTGGTGTCTCCCCTTAGTTAAACAAAATTTGACCAGGAGAACATTACATTGAGGATTTCTTCAATGTTTAAGATGAAACGATTTCTGCCAGTGTGTGTGATTAGAATCCCAAGGTTCTAGCTAAAGAATTAAGAGGTGGCATCCAATGTACTCAGTACTTGCATGAAGCCAGTAGATGATCTAGTTCAGACCCACATAAGACAAAAACTCAATTTAATTCAAGTTGAGGGGACGGGGAGCCAGGGAGCAGGGAGAGGAGAGTAGAAGGGAGTGATGTGTTCTCACTTCATGGGCACAATGTAGGGGCATGTGGTCCACCTGCTGGGTACAGGACACAGCTACGAGAGGGACTCTACCTAACAAATTCAAACATTGTAACCTGGTTGCTTGTACCCTCATATTAACCTGAAATTAAGAAAAAAAAAAAAAAAAAAAAAAAGATTTAAGTGTGGAGCAGAGCCCCTCTCCTTTGCCTTAGAGGCAGTAGAGAGAAGAGGTAAAGAATATGAACTCTGGGCTCAGCGCCCATAGCTCAGTGGGTAGGCCGCCGGCCACATACACCTAGGCTGGCAGGTTCGAGGTTGGCCCTGCCTGCTAAACAACAAAGACAACTGCAACCAAAAGTGGCTGGTATTGTGGCAGGTGCTTGTAGTCCCAGCTACTGGAGGCTGAGGCAAGAAAATCGCTTAAGCCCAAGACTTTGAGGTTGCTGTGAGCTGTGACGGCAGGCACTCTACAGAGGGTGACATACTGAGACTCTGTCTCAAAAAAAAAAAAGGAAGAATGTAAACTCTGAAGACACATTGTCTACATCTGAATCCCAGCTCTGCAACTTCTTAGCTATGTCCCTTGCTCACTGCTTACTCCTCTGTGCCTCAGTTTCCTCCTTTCCAAGATGATGCCAATGACTGTACCTAACTCGCCATTCCATAAATATTTTACAAGCACATATATACGTGGAAAATAATGATAAACAGTAAGCCCTCAGACAGTGCAGTGGGTTCACCTATTATGACTTCCGGAACCTTCCCAGGAGCCTAGGTTACTTCTGTTTCTCCCCCTGGCCCTGCCCACAGCCTGTAGACACCCTCAACAATGATCTGTAGCAGTCCTTCCTGGAGTAGCCACACACTCAGTTCTTACAGAGAGTCAGAATGATTTACTGAGTTATGAACAGAACTCATTAAAATATAATATGCTTGTGCTTTGTTGATTATGTGCTTAAATTGAGATCTAGATTTTTACTGTTTATCATTTAAAAACCTAATAAATGGAATAATTTCAAAATGCACAATTTATGTACTCAGCTGTTCTGATTTAGTTTAGCATTTATGTAATTTTTTTTCTCAATCAGTAGACTACTTTTACTATTCTTTTTCTTGGCAGTTTTTGGCCAGGGCTGGGTTTGAACCCGTCACCTCTGGCATATGGGGCCAGCACCATACTCCTTTGAGCCACAGGCACCACTCAACTTTGACTATTCTAAAACGCAGGGTCTTCTTTTTACCAAAAGTGTATATTTGAGATTCCACCTGTAATACTTTTATTGAAGTTGATTCCCTGGCAAATCCTGGCTTAGTGTATTTGGACTATTTATAGGTAGAGAATTAAAATGGGAGTACTGTTTTGTATTTTGAGGATTAACTATATTATAGTGCATTGGAAACAAGTAGAGAATACTAACTAAAGTTAGTGAGTATTCTAGTCCATCTATATATATATATATATTTTTTTTTTTTTTTTAATCTGTCCTTAAGGCAGAAGTTTTATCACTCACCAATAGCAGGCCGTTTCTTTTGCCTTAGGTTATTCATAGTGCTTCTTTATATCCTCATTACAGTCATGTCTTGCATCAAATTTCTTTACTTTTTCCACTATTACAAATGCAGAACTTAGGACCACTTGTCCTCCTTCTTGACACTGGTATTGGGGATACAGGGCATCATAAATGGATGTAACAACCTCCAGCCAAAATATGCAGGCATCCCTTGAATAGAAGCACAAACTGAGGTCTTCCTTGGTGCTACAGGGAAGGTCATTCATGTCAGGTCTGTGGATTAGTGGACCTTCTAGGCCACTGTTTGGACTAATTTCGTGTGTCAACTTGACTGGGCCACTGGGTGCCCAGATGTTTTGATTAAATATTTTTTTTGCATCTGTCTATAAAGGCGTTTCTGGATGAGATTAACATTTGAATTGGTAAGCTGAGTAAAGATTGCTGTCCCAAATATGTGTGCGCCTCGCTTAACCTGTTGAAGGTCTGAATATAATAAAAGAGTGATTGAAAAGTAATTTTGTCTGTCTCTCAGCTGGAATGTAATTTTTTTTCCTTTGAACTTAGATTCAGACTTGAATTTATACCATTGGTTCTCCAGGGTCTGTGGCTTGCTGGTTTTGGACTTTTTGGCCTCCATAACCACAAAAACAAATTCCTTATAGGAAATATTTTATACACACACATAATATCTCCTGTTAATTTTGTTTTTCTGGAGTACCCAGAGCAATAGAGCCCATTCTATTTGTCTCTTTCCCTTTTCTCAGCCTGCACTGACTTGGTTAAATATGCTGCCTGCTATTCTAAACCCATGCACCTGCTTCCAGGAGTCTCCTTCAAAAACGTGGTATTGGCTCAAATTCAGTGTGAAACCAACTGACACCATCACATGTTCCTTCCTTAATTTCTTGCCTCTGTCCATGATTGCAGAGGTTAGATGACTTCCCAGCATTCATTATTGCCCTTCTATTAGATTCTCCATCCTTCTTTCATTGTCATCAATTGTCATCAATTGCCACCAATTCTTATTTCAACATGTCTCAAAAATTCATATTATGGAAATAAAAAGTATATTCAAATCAGCAAGAATACTTAACACGACAAATGTAGCATTGACATGGAAAGACATGCTCAAGAGAAGCAAAAAGTTACCATGAAACAGATAAAAGTGATTAAACAGAAGATAGACACAGAGATAATCTAGTGTAGTAATAATTGGTATAATTAGTAAAGAAGAAAGAAAAATGGTTAGACAAATATACCCAGCAAAAAAAAAAGAAAATGTCCTATTGGACATTTAGCAAATAGTAGCTAATCTATGAAATAACAAATGTAGGGGAAACTTTTTTAATGAAATGAAATAATTAAAACCAAATATATATTCTTCTTCTTCTTTTTTTTTTTTTTTTTTTTTTTTAATGAGACAGATTCTCAAGCTGTTGCCCTGGGTAGAGTAATGTGGCATCACAGCTGACCGCAACCTCAAACCCTTGGGCTTAAGTAATTCTCTTGCCTCAGCCTCCCACATAGCTGGTAAAGTAATTCTCTTGCCTCAGCCTCCCACATAGCTGGGACTCCTGGCACTCGCCACAGTGCCCGGCTAGGTTATTGTTGTCGTTGTTGTTTGGAAGACCCGGGCCAGGTTCGAACCTGCCAGCCTGGGTGTACGTGGCTGGCATTCTAGCCACTAAGCTATAGACGTTGAGCCCAAATATATATTCTTAATTATTTTTTTATGTAAGTACACAAATAAAAACAAAAGTGGTATCTCCAATAAGGCTTTTCATAATGTGTTCAATGCAGACCTACCCAGCTTTTTGATTTGCAACACACAGAGAAGTTACCATGAGTGACTGACTCAGAGTGATGACACCTCTCTTCTTCCCTGCACATGTTCTTTAGAGAACAGAGGTTACACTTGTGTCCCTATTATAGTGGTTCTTGGCTAAGGGTTTGGGAAGCTTATTGGTTCCCAGCAGACATTTGAAAGTATCTGGAGATAGTTTGCTGGTCACAAACGGGGAAGGAGGAATGGTTTGCTCCTGTGTCTAGAGGGCAGTGACCAGGGATGCTGTTAAATATCCTACAAGGTATAGAACAAGTCCCACAACAAAAAATTATCTGGCCCAAATGTCAATAGTGCCAAAATTGGGAAGCCCTGTTCTGTACTTGGATGCTGGCCATGATGATTTGTAGGCAAAATTGTGCAGTTTGATTGTAATTTATTGACAGAGAATGAACCCAAGCACACTTTTTTTCCCTCTATCATCTCTCTAAGAATTAACACCTTAAGGCATATATTACTTTTGGCAGGCTTAGTTTTTTCAAAACACTTTCATATTCATCACCTTATTTGACAAACAAGCTTCACTATATCATGAGGAGAGAAACACACAGCACTGCATTTAGGTGAGGTTAGGTTAGGTTAAATCTGATTTCACTTATCAGCTACCTACTAGTTTTTTGATTCACAAGAAAGTGAATCCACTTTTTGTGTTATCTACAAGAAAGGCAGGAAAATTCCCTGGCTCTTAATGACTTTTCTTTGCTAAAATGACAGTATCAAAGTATACTCTTTTTGTTGTTTGAGTTCCTAAGACTAGTACTTGGGCCCTCGCTGTACGGAAACATCTCCATGTTATGTATCAGAAAATTAGACTCAAATAAAGTAGTCCAACTTTCCACTGTAATATAATCTATAAAATCCACAGAAGAGGACTTGATCATCTCATCTGCACTCAATAAGATGAAACTTCCATCAATTAAAGGGTTTTCATTATTATTATCATGAATTTTTCTGGGCATCTCAATGTGACCACAAATATCAGGCACAGACAACTTATAACTTACTCTCCAATGGATCATCCACTTTTTCCCCTTTCTAAGTTGACAAATGGCTGTACCCAGGTGTGGAAGTGAGCTCATATGCACATCATGACCCTAGACTGAAAATATAGTTCCTTTATTTTCTTGGCTGCAAAATATGATTTTTCCTTCCTTACACCTTCACTTTTTTGAGCAGCTTCAGAAGCACATCTGTTTTTTATATTTTGAAGGAGAAAAACACAAATGCTTTATTGTGCCCCATGTAATCTAATACATTACATTGCTTAGCTGCTTTGAAAAAATGCTCAGAAATCTCAAGAGGTGCAGAGACACAGACAGATCTAGAGAAGAAGGCTTCTATGGATAAGGAGATGCCAGTGGCATCCCTTAGCTCTTCAAGCAGCCAGGGTCAGGGGTCCAATTGACTCTTTTCAAGCCTGACAAGTGATCACTTAATCCCCTAATAAACTTTTTTATAGAAGAGCACTGGAGATTGTAAGCCACCTGTGCACATCTGCTTGGGAGAGACAGTAGGGGCCGAATAGCAGCCTTGCTCTATAATCAGTGAGGTGAATCAAAGTGAGTAAGAGTTGGACTCATACCCTTCAGAGTGTATTCCCTGGACACAGCTGGGATACTCTTACATAGGTGAATCAGATTCCCATCCAGACCAGAAGTCTGCCATTCTCAGGGAAAGCCCTCTAGTACAATTACTGGCAAGAGTGAAGAACTTCTCAATGCCTAATTTATAATTTCACAAGATTCCAAGTACTATTATGGTCCTGTCAGGAACTTTACCTTAATGTTTTTTGTCTTTATCTTTTCGAAGAGTGTCTGGTGGTCATATCCAAATCCACATGATGATATATTTCAGTTGCATTTATGAAAAAGGCATCTTGACGATTATAGTCTTTTGAGATGATTTTTGAGAAAAATGATATTCTAAGGAGAAAAAAAACTAATGAAAATTGAGCAGAAGACTTGAATAAGCAATTTACCCAATACACATTACAAATGAACTATAAATATATTAAAATATCCTCAAATCGCATTGAATTAAATTAGAAAAATAAACAAAAGAGTTAATGGAATATAATTTTATACCCATAATGTTAAGAAAAATTAGGAAGTCTGACAATAGCAAGTGTTAACAAACAAGAATAAGGAGCAAAGGAACTTTTACCCTTTGGGAATAACACAAATGTATTCAAGCTATTTGAAAAATGACTTGTCAGTATCCAGTAAAGTTGAAGGTGCATATATTTTATCACTTCGTAATTTCATTCTTCAGTGTGTAGCCTCAAGAAACTCTTACATATATACTAATGACGTAACAAAGAATGTTCAGAGAAACATTGCTTATATAATCGTAACATTGAAAGCAGTATCACATTCATCTGCAGAAGAGTAGGAAAAAGTCATGGTGTTTCTACAGAACAGTAGACTATTATCTGGGGAAATGAGCTAGAGTCGCAGGTACTAACATGGTTGTATCTCATAAATAAAATAGCAAAAAGCAAAAACTCAAGTTGCTCAAGAGCACATCAATTTAATAGAGCTCATATAGAATGTGCATGAGTGAGTATATGTAAACACACATATGTACATTATGTATGTACAAATGCAATATAGAGCACATATGTATGCTATGCATGTGTATATATATATATATATGCTCATATATAGATGTGTATATTTACACACTATATGTTAACAACATCTCCCTAAAAAGTACAGAGGAAATATTGAGCTGGTGTGCTAAACTATATGACCTTACCTAATTTCTGAAATGTATTCCATTCCCTCTAGGGAGAGTCAAAGCTCTAAGATGAAACACCCACCTTCACCTTCGTGTATGTATGTGGGGGTGTGTGTGTGTGCACACTTGTGTGTGTTGGCAGCTGCTACAGTATGAGTGTTGAGCATCAGAATAGATGATTGTTAAACCATTGTTTTGGATACACTGGAGTGTACTGATTAATGTCAGCCCTCCCTGTGTGCTCCCAGGATTGTACAACGGGCAATGACAGATCCCAAATTAGATACAAACTTGTTACCAAGAAACTCCAAATCTTGATAACACACGAGATAGAGGTCATGACTTCTGCACTGAAGTGAATCATCTGTGAAGGTCACGTGCTTTGAGTTTTTCAGAGTAGTTTTGATTCTGCCTCTAGCTGTTACTCAGCTCTGCTAGTCACTATACCACTCCGATATTCTGGCATTTCCATATGTCATCTATATTGCACAGACATCCTTTCACACTTTGCTGTGGCATATAGACCTTTGTCAACATTAAGATTTGTGGTTCAGGAGATAGAATCCCATAGGGTAGATAACAGTGATTTAGCTTGTATCTGAACACTTAAGTATGTGTTTCTTTAAGAAAAAAGCAATAATGCATATGAATAAACTCTAAGTAAAATCTTATGGATTGAAGTATCAAAAACTGTTCTTTGGACATCTGCTGGATTTGAAGCCTTTTATTTGACATGAATAGCTTTCATTGCACCACTAACCTCGAAGGCCACTCTTGTTGGCTGGTGGGAGAACAGATAAATTGAGTAATGCAAGTGGTCACAGTTAAAAAAATGTATTTCCATAACCTCCAGATTTGCATTATTTACTTCTGAATTGAAAAAGCATGAAAGTTACTGCAAATCATTTCAAACATCACCATGATATAGGAAATGAATCAATTTAATTAGCAGTAAAACATCAGTATGGAATGCTGATAACTCCATCCTTGACAAGAGGATGATTTGTATGAGTATGAAAAAAATGCAGGTAAACAGTTTTCAAGGCATAAAATTTCAAAATGCTTTGGATGTAAATGTAAAAGGCTAGATTTCATTTGTGGATGGAAATTATATGCCCTTTGACATAATTACTTGCTCTATTAGCAACTAACTTCTATTACTTTTAATAAATATTATGATAAATTATAAATCAATCAGTGAAGAAGCCAATGGTATTAATTCATTGAGTAAGCCTGTCTATACACCAACAGTGAGATGAACTTAAAGAAACTGCAGTGAATCTATGCTTTCTTTAGTTTCTCCACTGAAAGACAAAAGTGTAATAAATAGTTTCTACAGAGTGTGATGAAACAGAATTTAGGGATGAGTAATATTGATGGGTAGAAATGATAAAAGATAATCTTTAAGGAAATTAAACTAGAAGAGAAAGAATGAGCATAAGAGAAGATTCGGGTAGTATAATAATAATCTAGTGCAGCTGGACGTCTTTGATGAGAGCAAGGACAATACTAGTTTTATTCTCAGCTGTCTGATAAATAGGAAGTACCCTTGCTGAATTAATAAATGAATGAAATATAACAGACAGCAACATGTATGAAGAGGAAGTACAGACTAAACCTTAAAGGTGATTTTAGGGCCTTATTGTGTAGGGTCTTGAATGCCAGACTAAGTGATATAGCTATTAATTTTATCTTGTATGTAAATAACAGGAGTGGGTGTTTGGCAATTGCTTTTAGTGATAGGAAATAGGTCTTATTAAACCAAATCTAAAATTAAAAAAAAAAGAAAGAAAAGAAAAAAATAAAAAAGAAACACAATTCATCAACTCTGGAAAACATATCAAAAGCAACTAGCCGAAAGCACTGGAAAGTGTAGCATAGAGGCAGATACTGAACAGGAGTTGTGTATGAATATTCCATTTGTAGGGCTCATTTTCTAGTCAGGTTCCAGACTTCATAACACTGCAATTATGTAAAACTCTGACAGAAAGCCTACAGTGTTAGGGTCTTGATGAACCAGAGGATTGAGTTCAGCCACCAGAAAGTAGGGGGAAAATCCTCAGAATTCCGTAAATAAACCCTGCCCAAATTTTTGGATGAATCCTGAATCATGCATACACAAAATAAACGTTGAGGACTGCAGCTAAAGTTTAGGAACAAGCACGAGACTAGACCACAAATCACAAAAGAGGAAGGGTTTACTCTTTGTGATCAGCCAATTTAACTGGCAGCTTTATAAAAACTGAATATTCTTCAAAAGAAAACAACAGAATACAGAATCTCTACAACATATTATTAAAAATGTTCAGAATAAGATTTAAAATAAACAAATAGAAATATAATATCTATTTTAAAGACAAAAGAAAAATGAATGGAAAATAATTTTGAGATGACCTACATATTAGAGTTAGCTGACAAAGGTACTAAAGCAGCTTTCATAACGATGCAAAATGAAGTAAAGAAAATATGCTCATAATAAGCTAAAGGATAGTGAATGTCAGCAAGGAAATTCTAGAAGTAAAATATAAATACCTGAAAAATAAATAAATAAATACCCCAAATAGATAAAAATGATAGATAAAAAATAATAATTAAAATGATCTGAGATGAATGGATTTAACAAAAGAATGGAAATGACAGAAGGAATCCAATGAATATGAGGATAAACCACTAGTTATTCAAACTAAATACAGCTAGAGCTAATACTAAAAATATAAATACCAGAGTGTCAGAAAGCTGCATTGGGGTTATAAAAGGATCTAACATACACATTTTCCCAGAAGGAAAGAAAGAAACAGAATTAAGCAGAAAAAAATATTTGAAGAAATAATGACCAAAAAGTCAATAATGACCAAAAAGTAAGACTCAAAGTCATACGATTACAGGTTTAAGAAGTTTACAATGTTCACGTATGAACAGGTTTAACAAGTTTAACAATGTTCACATATGATAAGTACAAACAATACCATGCCATTTTATATTAGCTTTTGAACATTGGTGAGAAAAATGCCGTATTACTTAGAAAAAAAAGACAAATTATCATTTGCTTTCCATTTAAAACAATGAAGTCCAGGAAATAGTGGGTTACTATCTTAAAAATTCTAAAGGAAAAAAATTATAAACACACATACATATGTATATGCAAATAACTCAACTCAGATATTAATAGTCAGTAAAAGTATTCCTTAAGACCAAAAGCGAAATAAAAGCATGTTGAGAAAAAAATAAAGAAAATTAGCCACAAGCAAAATTATGCTATAAAAATATATAGAGATCTGGAGGTAGAAGAGAAATGATACCAGATAGAAAAACTAGATACTTATATGTAAATAGAAATCATAAAATATAAAATGGGGAGAGTCACTGATGATTTTGATTATAAGTCTGAATTGTTCTGTGAGTTTGTTATTCATTTATTAAATCTATAAAGACTTCCATGAAAACATAAAGAAAATTTCAAAGATGCAAATTATGTAGCTGTGATATTGTAAAGTATATATTTGGTCTTTGCCCCTATTGCTGGTATACAAATCCTAAAATCCTTAGAATCTCCAAAGTAAAGCCTTTTTGTATGCTAATGAACTTGACAGTTGGCCAGCACCCTGTAGGTAGCTTCAGGAGGGCAGCTGGTCACAAGAAGGACCAGGGCATGATTAGAGGAGTGGGACTTTCCACCCCACCACCCACTCCCTTTAGCAATGGGAGAAGGGCTGAAGTTTAAGGTGACCACTGATGACTAATGATTTAATCAATCATACCTATGTAATAAAGCCTCTTTAAAAACACAAAAGGACAGGGTTCTGGTATTATCTGGAAAGTTAATAAATGGAAGTTTCGGGAGGGTGGCACCTCCAAGGATGGCGTGGAAACTCCAGACCCATTCCCACACCTTGCCCTATGCATGTCTTCTTCTGTAATGCCCTCTATGATAAATTGGCTAACTCAAGTGTTTCCTTGAGTTTTGTGAGGACGCTCTAGCTTCTCTGAGTTTTGAAAGACACACTTTCATTCCAACAAGTGGAAACCCTGGTATATAGTTGGTTGGTCAGAAGCATAGGTAAGACAGCCTGAGGCTTGTGATAGGCAATGGACTACCTGGACAGTCCATCTCCAGGTAGCTAGTGTCACAGTTGGACTGAATCACAGGACACGCACCCGGCGTCCGTTGCAGAAATGATTGCTTGCTTATTGGTGGGGATAAACCCACACACATTGGTCACAGAAGTTTTCTATGTGGATTGTTGAAATGGGCGCAGAAGAAAAACAGCTTGAGATTTTGCAACTCAGTGACATCATAGAAGCCAGGTTAACAATCTGAAGCAAAACTACAGTTTGTGTATAATACATTAATGCCGTCTTATACTCCTGACCGAAGCCTCTCAGAAACACATTTAAGAATTTATGCTATTTAATACATTATTAAAGGGCCCAAAGGACCTCATTTGTTATTTAGGTCCTCAGCATCTGTGGGTGAAGAGGGAACGGAAGACATTCTGAGAAACAAATGAGAAGCCAGTCTCAGAGTGTGGGATGCTTTAGGGAAGACAGTAGCACCATTAGTTACCAGATCTGCAGGCTCTACGGGCAAGAACACACCAGAGGCTCAGGAAAAGAACCAGCTCTGATACTAATGGCACTGAAACAGGATTCGCAGATGGCAGAGATTTCAGAGACATTGAAGTCCCAATTCTTATTGTTAAACAAGGAAAAGAAGGCCTCAAAATGCTAAATGACATCTAAGATGTCAAAAAAAATATTTTGATACTAGAACTGAGTCAAGAGCCTGGGAAAAAAGGACTGCACATTTGTGATAAGCTAATTGATGTGTGTCACATAAAGAAATATTAGTGATACATTTGCCTAGAATAATGGTCTAGTAGAGATGTATGACCATTTAACATACAGGAATTTTATCATGCACACTTTGCATACTGTTTGTATCTCTCTCTCTCTCTCTCTCACACACACACACATGCACACAAAATAAAGATATATACAATGGGCTAAGCCCACAAATGCATACTATGCTCAAACACACACATATATATGTCCATATATTTATGATATATATATATATATATATGCTATAGATTTTCTTCACTGAGAGAAAAATAAGTCAATTTTGTCTTATCGAAGCCAGTTTATTTTGTGTCTACTACTACAGCAGCTTAACCATAACCTAACTAATAGAGAAACTGTAAGTGGGAAGTACTTATAGGTGCTGGCATAACCAAAGTCTGAAAGTGTTTGGAATTTTCTCAATGGTTTGGTGCCAGGTGGCAAAAACAGACATATCACAGTGTTGGCAGCTAGTGTTACTTACAACTTTTAGGGCAGACTGTACATTTTCCAAGATGGCTTAAAGTAGACTAGTTAGAAAATCTCAAATAATTGTGTATGCCAGATGTCTCTCGCCGCTGCTAACGAAGTCTTCTAGGAGAGAAAGCTTGAGCAAGAATGTGCAGGCAAAATGGGATGAAACTGGGCTCTAGGGGTAAGGAATTCCTTCTATTTTAGTCCAATGAGAGTCTAGATTTTGGAGGCCTTTAGGATGGAATAGCTCCCTGCTTCTACAGCCGAAACACCAAGAGATGAAGTTCCAGACTTGGAGTATTGCTCATTAAGATTTATCAGCTAGAAAATGGGAGTCAGTTCAAACAAGTGTTAAATGATGATGCCTTTTCACCCAAGGTTGCTGTTACAAAGGAGGTCAAGGAAACCCCAGGAAAATGAAATGAAGGAGGTAGGCCTAGCATAAAAGCTAGAATATCAAATCGAATGAGGGGCTTCAGATGTACCTCTAGAAGAGTTTCAAGTTTGTTTACTTACACTTGGAACTGACCAATCATGAAAAGAAAAATCCTGAGGAAGCTGTGTTGCCTATGAGATTCCAAGCTGGGTCTAAAAGCACAAATAGTAAAAATAAGGTGGAGTTTGTCAGGCTGGGGCAGACATGACACGGCTGGTCGGGTCTGTCTGGGTCCCACCTGACCTTCACCCCTTATCTCTCATTCTTACTGTTTTGTAAGTTTAGCTCCCACCCTGAAGATGCCTATCCTGAGTGGTTTAGGTGGATTGATTTAGGAGATTAACTTTTGAATTGAAATGTTGTTTTGGTTCATGGGTTATACTAATTATTGTTTACTATGGGTCATTGGTTCTGCCAATTATTATTTTAGATAAGGGTTAACAATCTCTTAACTTTGAACTTTGAAGGTATAAAATTGTAATTTGGGAAAAGGAAGAACAGAGTAGTGTTGGAGAGGTTACTCTCACTGTTCTCCATCCCTGTGTATTGGCTGACAGTGACAGGCGGCTGGATTCTTTTCATCTGGTAACAAGTTGATGAATGCCTGTGATTTTTCAAACCCTGAAGCAAACTTTGTCCTGTCTTTAACTGTTACAAAACTGGAGTTGCAACTGTGAGACTGGATTACTTTTCCTCATCCTGTTCAGCAGGTAACAAGAAAGAACTGCTTAGATGGTGGAGCCAGAGCTTTTCAACCACAGTGGAGAAAAGAGCTCCTCCCAGAAAGAAGAGTCAAGGCCCAGTCAGGGAACTCTGCCACCAGGTCAAGGTATTGGCAACGCCTGCTCAGCAGGATTTGATAATTGCAATGAATCACTTATGTGTGTTTCCCACTTGTCTCTTTTTCTCAATGGGAGTTTTTCTTGAACTTAACGTTTCTTTTTCACCACAATATTCTGGGTGCTTGAGAAATCTAATAGACAACTTGTCTACTAGATCACCAAACCCCGAGGAACCATGGCTAGATATGATGGAGAGGAATCCACAGGCCTGGGGATTTAAACTAATTGTAGAAACTGAATGAGACTTTGGGTTGTCCCCCGTGGGTCAAGGTAAATGTGTGTCAAGGGAGAAATGGATGGTTTGGATGGCTATGAAAGGCAGCAGACTGGGATAGAGGACTGATTTTATCTCCAAGTTCTTCACTTCTTATTCTATAGAGACAGAAACCTTGGGCTTCTCCTCTTGCTGGTCCACTCTCTCCTTAGGGTGAGAATATAGGAATATTTTCCATTATTCCTTGCAGCTCAATGTGGCCATGGGACCAGTCTCATCAACCATATGTAAGCGGAAGTGAGGGGCCAAATTACTTGTCATTTGCTTAAAGAGAAACATCTTCTACTCCTTACCATCCTGCCGTGATCATATTCATGAGCTGCAAGAGGAAAAGAAGCCAGGTCCCTGAGTGATCTCTTAGAACAGAATTGCCAGGCTGACCTAGGCTGCTTGTCCCATTCACTTAGACTGTTGCTTGAAAGAGCCACTGTGTTTTTCTTTTTATTTCTCTTTCCCTCCCCTCTCCTCCCTTCCCTCCCTCTCCTTCCTTTTCTGAACAACATTTCAAGTTACACTTTAAGCCATACAAGGGCTCAGTCTGAATATATGTAGTTTTCACCTTAGCCACTTACTTTAGGAATTAACTCTCAGCAATAGTGCAACGTCCCCATGCTGTTAGCCCTAGGCAAGAGTTTGCTGGTTAAATGTTTGTACTTGTACTTTATCTCTTCCCATTCCCTTTGAACAAGTGATTACTGAGGGCTGGCCAAGTTCTAGGAATCCGAGCTATGTTACCAATGATCTGGTAAAGGGAAAATTAATGATTTGGGTTAATTTCCTCCTTTCTCACTGCATCTTCCTTCCACAGGAGAAATTGGATAAAACAACTGAGATGAGGGAGGTTTAATTTGCTCGCTCTCTCCTCTCCCTCTCAGCAGCTCTGCTGGGGGCCCATTCCCCTGCCACACGGCGCAGACAAGGCCCTCTCTTTGATTCTCTTTGGTCTCCTTCTAATACCCTTTCCCCCAACGTATCTAGACTAGAAATAGTTCCACCACTGGTCATCTTTCTTTCTCTCCTCCTCCTCCCCTGCTTCTGTATGGGCATTAAATCAACCTCCATAACTTTTTTTCTCATTTTTTTTCTCTTTTCACTGGAGAATGTGAACCAATTCTCTGCATATAATTTCATATGTTGTGTCCATATATCTTTGGATAAATTTTGAGTTTAATCCCTGCATAACTTCCTGTTATCTGGGACCACAAGCATCCTACTCTACCTGGTAGATGGTTTCTGTGGCTAGCTGGACATGGTGTCTGATATTTTCTTTGCAAAGGAGATAGATAGACCTCTAGTCCTGGGTGCTCCCAGTTTGACCTTCTGTCCTGTGTCAGCCCTGGGGTCCACCGCCTAATCTTTTTTTGTTATCACAATGAATTTGGCTCTCAATCTGCAGGTATAACATAGTGTCAATCTTGTCTTGAGATGGTTTCCCAAATACATTACAGACAGCCACACTGTTCCCTGTCCCTGGAAACAGTATGGCTTCTGACAATTTTGCTGTCACGTTTTCGTGGCCTCCCCTTCTTGTCCAAATTCAGCCCATCCCTCTATTTTTTCAGAACTTTTTATTTTTGCTTTTATAAGCAACTAATATCAATATATATACTCTACTGCAACTTTATTTTTTCTTAACCAGCACTGCGTCATGGATACATGGATACTTACCCATCTAGCTTGTTCTTTTAACTAGCTACACCATGCTATGTGGCATTAATGTTCCACAAATTCAGCCCACCCCTCCTGACCTACCTAGCTCCTTCACAGAATCTCTGATATGTTTGAAAGACGCACAGTTGCTCAGTAGATGCTTCTCGCAGGGCAAGAAAAGAATGTCCCTAGGCCAGGATTATAATATAATAGTATTAGTTTATTTTATATTAGAGAAAGGGAAGAGAGTTGGGGGAAGTGTTGAGAGCAGAGAGCAGGGAGAGAGAATAGGGAGGATGGTGGAGGAGAAAAGGAGAAAAGCAGGAGAGAATGGCGTGGCATCCCAAAGAAAGAAGGGAAGAACGCCAGCCTGAGATCCAGTGGGCAGCTGGATTTAGGGGGGGAAGTGAACACAGCCAAATCCACAAGCTGCTGTGACGGTGAATGCTGTGTCCGTTTGTCCTCAGGCAGGTTGCAGACAGACATTTTTCGAGGTGTTTCCAATCCTTAGGTCTGACTGTTCCTCTATCAGGGACACTCAGGAATCCCTTGAGGCTTAAGGAAACAAATTCTGAAAGTCACAGGAGCTGGGGAAATGTAAAGAGAAAGTATTTGCATTTCCTTTTGGTCTGTTGGTTTCCTCAATGGACTGAGATCCACCGGGGTAGGAGACAGGGAGCTGGCAAGAGAAAGGAAGCAGGGGTTGAGATTTTGTGTCTTATTGAAAGCTATCAGTTGATAATTTTTCTATTATTTCACTACAAAGACTGAGTACTCTTATAGACTCCTTTAAAGCCTTTTGCCCACATGGACTCTCAAGTCCGATGCCATATGCAGGTTGGAACATCTTCTGTTGGCCTCTGTTTAACATTTGTGTGAAATAGTAATCTCCTGCAAATAGGAACTGTAGCAATTTTCTTTTGCCATCATGGTATCAAGAACGGTAAGTACAAGGTACAGAACACAGTGATCCCTATGGCTGCGGGACTGTCTTACATGTCCTTACCTTCTGGTGTCTAAGCAAAGGCCCAGCATAGATGAAGCACTGGGTGCCTCTTTGTCACATGAATAAATGTAGGAATGAATGACTCGATTAAGCTTGATGCTCCTATGAGGGGAAGTGCGATATTCTTACCAAACTGCAATATTTGAATTAAAATGTAGCAGCCTTATTCTTCTTTCTCTTTGGTCTCTCTGCTAAGGCTGTTCTTACAGAAGAGAAAAAAATCACATGTGTATGATGTTTTGACAAGATTTTCTATTAATAGAACATAAGGAAAAAAATGAAAGTGAAGTGAAAAATCCTATAAATGATTTTTTGGAAGGTTGAGAAACGACTTTAAAGCTAAAAACAATCTCGCAAATTAATTCTCAGGTGATGGCTGAAAGGAAGACATCCTCTCAGAGTTCAGAACTAACCCTGGAGCGGGAGGGAGGCAGTGGCAGAGGCCACACTTTAAGAATACTAGAAAAGATTTTATTACAAATTAGGCTCCAGATGAAACTGCTCCTGATGTTACAAGGCCATCATTATGCACAGCTAAGGAACACTGGTATGCATTAATAATAAAGATCAGCATCGCCTTCTAGGGAAAAATACAGTCTTCCTTTAATTAACTTAAATTTTTTATCAAATTGATTGAAAAGCTCTTATCTTTTTTAATTCTTTTTTAACTTTCAAGTATTCTGTGCATGGGCCCAGAGCTGATCCATTCTTATCCATTGGTATTTTCATACTTGCTTTGTGGGTCAGGAATATCAGAGCAACAAGGCAGAAATAAAACAGGGAATGGAATTTTAAAAAAGGGAAGAAAACCTATATTGTTGATTGTGAGGAAAGAAAATCATATTTTCTTATAGGCAAGGCAAGGACACAGCATTTCCTTACATTAAGGCACTGAAAAAACGTAACAGTAGAGGAACTGCTATGTTTTAACAGGTGGCTTGGCTCTTATAAACTATAAAATACATCCATATGCCTAAACTAGGAGAATTATGCTAGATAGTCCAAGGAAGACCATTACTTCCAACTGTTTATGTATGGATGTATCTATGTATGTGTGTGTATATATGATTTATATATTTTTTACTATATTGTATGTGATTTCCATAGATATATGATGTATATGACATATATAGATCGATGTATTTTATAATTGTTGCTGCCTATGAATAGGCCACCTCTTTAAGTGCAGGCCTAAGTCTATGGTAGGTCATCTGTCAGGAGACATTTGCAGAGAGATTAGAGATAGATGTTGGAGTTACTTGCATTTGAGCTAAAGTTGAAACCATGAAGGTAAATAAACTTGTCTAGAGGAAACAGCACGATAAGAAAATATGTGATGCATCTTCACTTATCTGTATATTTCTATAAATCTGGGATGAACTTTACTTGATACTTTTATTGCATGTGATTTACTAATATTTGTGGTTCTCTGAGCTTAACTTACCATAGAAACTCTGTAAATTGATCTCCCAAGGAATTATAACAAACTGGTTAACATGCAAAGGTAGGCAACATAAGGACCTAGGCCTACTTAATTTATACTTACATGTGGCACAGGTCCAGTCCATGTAGGGAGGTGACCAACTCTAGAGTTTTACTGCATTGACATAATTTGAGGTTATAAATAAGAATCATACTCATTTTAGTAATACTGGTGGTTGAAATATTTAAGGTCATTTATAATTGAACAATGGGCAATAATAATTTTGGGAGGCCATATCTTAAGGATAAAAATAGTAACCCCATAAATAGTCACTCAACACATCCACTTGCTCTTAGTAAATAAAGACAGTTTCTTTTCTTTTCTTTTTTTTTTAATTAAATCATAGCTACGTACATTGGTATGATCATGGGGCATCATACACTAGTTTCACAGACCGGTTGACACATTTATATCACACTGGTTAACAATAAATACAGTTTCATTGGAACCATGGAGGTACCATGAATTTTTAAATTATAGGCAACACTGGAAATCTGAAGAATGATGTGGATTTTCTCAGAAAAATCATATTTACATTTACATATAACATTTTACATATTATTACACAGAACTCCTAAACTCCACTGATAAAAGAGGAACATTAAAAAGTGAAACAATCTTTATTAGGTCTCAGATGATTTTCCATACTTCTTAACAGGTGCACCAAGTCCTGCTGGAAAGTGAGAAACACACCAAAGAAGAAGGAACTCAAACTAGCTAAGCTGCACTTTCCATTTGCATTCAAAAGTTCATTGTCAGGGTCAGTTAAAGACAGTTAAGAAAAGAAGGGCTTCCTCGGTACAGGTGCTACAGTAGCTTGTGCTCATGAGAACGCAGTGTTTAGAACACGGATATTAATAAAAATAATATAAAACATAAATTAAAATGGTGAAAAAGAGTTTTAGCTGTTTGTAAGAGTAGGTAGTTATCTTCTCTTAAATACTCTTTTCCCTGGCCCTTTCAATTTCTTGCAATATTTCTCAAAATTCAATCTTTTCGTACTGTACAAAATTTAGAGGATATAAACTGAAAAACCTAAAAGAGCTCATGCAGAATAAGACATGGATAAAATAGCAAAGGAGGTGAGTCTTGTCTCTTGGCTCACTGGGTGTAACTGTACTTCAGGGGTTAATATATTCCATCCCTACTTTTTGCCATCACGACATCTGTTCAAGGAATAAGTGATGGTTATGCTAGATACCAAAAGGTTTGGATGCAGTCTATATCATCTCGGATTTAATCAGGGAACCCAAAATGAAATAAACGACTTGTTAGAATTCTTCTGCCATAGATAATTGTGCAAAAAACTAGAAAAATAAAGATTCAGAAAAGATCATTTGGAGAATCATCAAAAGGTCACTAAGCAGGACACCCAAAGGTCACTAAGCAGGAGACTACATGGTCACTAAGCAGGGACCCGGCCTGGTGATGCTGGGTGCAGAAACCTCTGAGTAAAAAGGTGGCACAGACATCTCTGCCAGTCACTAGGGTGGAAGTTCACAGGAAGACGTGTCCCCGAAGGAGAGGGGCAAAGACAAACGGGCACCTGTATCGGCTCTTCAACTCCCACTGCCTATGGTGACTTTCAGAAGTGACACAGGTCTGACCCAGGACTCAGAGAAGCAGAATAGGGAACCCTGTGGCTTCAGATGGAGTTAGCTGCTGTCCCACACCAACAAAACGAGTGATCCAATCCCTGGGACGTGTACAGTCTGCAGCAGCACCAAGGCCTGCAGTAAACAGCTAAGCATAGCGGCTGCTGCTTCACTTCTGTCTCCCACCCTGTGCAATTTTCCCTGGCAGACCACCTAACGCAGAAGTACATGGGGAAGGAAATTAACTTCCAAATAAAGACAATAGCAAAATCTTTCTTCCACTTGAAAAGACATATTTACCCGTTTTACAACTAACTGAAAACACTCTAAACCTCTTCCAAGAAAGGATGCAAAGTCCAAACTTCAATTTATACAACTTTGGGTGATACGTATTTCTGCTCAAACTGGGTCACATTCCCCACTGGATACTCTACAATGTCAGCACTGAATAGTAGAAAAGGAATTACAGTAGAACCTCTGTGTAAGTTGCTCACCCAAAAGACTGCAACAAATTGGTCACCATATGGAAATGGTCAACATAAGGAGCTAGGGCTCCTACAGTGATATGTACATGTGGTGTGTATCTGGTCTATGAAAACTACATCAACGTGAGGAGGTGGTCAATGTAAGGAGGTGGTCACCTGTGGAGCTTCTACTGCAGTTAACATATGCACAGATACAGATACTTGCATAGTTTGTCTCCGCAATGATCACATGGCTGTCACTGATACTTAGAGTATTCTTATTTTAGTTCTTCAGGTTTTTCATTGCTTTTAGTGAGAACCTTGGATGATTGTTGTTCCTTGTCTAGTGGTGAGACCTAGACTTTTATTCTATTCTTATTTTATTTTATTGCAAATTAATATGGGAGGACAGATGTTGAGGTTACATTGTTTTCAATTCTAAGGAAAACTTCAAGTTGTAGGTAAGCCCTTCACAGAGGGAGTGTGCTGAACACCCTCACATTATTCACTTTCTTTTTTTTTTCTTTTTTTTTTAATTAATATTAAATCATAGCTGTGTACATTAATGTGATCATGGGGCACCATACACTGGTTTTATAAACAGTTTAACACATTTTCATCACACTGGTTAACATGGCCTTCCTGGCATTTTCTTAGTTATTGTATTAAGACAATTATATTCTACATTTACTAAGTTTCACATGTACCCTTGTGACATGTACCGCAGGTGTGATCCCACCAATCACCCTTCCTCTGCCCATCCTCCCCCCTCCTTCCCCTTTCTTTAGGTGAGATTCCTGCCAATCACCCTCCCTTCTCTACCCTCCCCCTTGATACACTATATTTGTGTTTTTTCTTTCCAGTAGTCATGTAGTTGTTTATATGGTGGTTTCATATTAGTATTGAGTGCATTGGATATTTTTGTTCCATTATTGAGATATTTTACTGAGAAGAATGTGTTTCAGCTCTATCCCGGTAAACATAAATGATAGAAAATAGCTTTATTTTTGAAGGATCGGGCCCTTTAGCTGTCCTGAGTATACTTAGTTGTTTGGCTTTCCATTAACTTCTATCAACCCCAGACACACTTCACCACATGATCTGTATGTAGTAACAAGGCTCCTCTTTGATAACAGCTGGTTTAATTTTGACAGTTTGTAGTGTAATCCCATCCTACTCTTTTCCTCATGGTTTCCTAGTGTGAGGAGCAGGAAGCAGCTAGGTGGCTGCCCTACTTTCCATCATGATGAAACCCATTTTGTATGCTTTGATGGAAGCACTACTCCCTTGGGGACTGAGACCTCCAAGTCAGCACTGAATAATAGAAAATTATTATTAATTAAAAATATAAATAAAAGTGGTAGAAAGAAAAATCCACTGTGTACAATTGGTAAAGTAAGAAGAGCCTAGATCCATCTCTCGATTCCCAAGCTCCCGAGTCTTCACTAGGGCAGAAACAGTGCTGTGTGCTGACCACTGTCACAGACCACGGAACACAGTGGGGAATGTTAATCTGGGCCTTCAATTTGATGCCGCACAGCTGGTTCCACAAAGTCACTTCACTGCTTTATCAGAACAGCTGCTTCAGGGACATGGGGAGTGTGGTAAAACCAGTGAATTCTATTAGTGTGCGTCTACTGCTACGCATAGGCTTTATCTGCTTTAGAATGAGCTCCTTGGTCAGAAGCAATGTTTTGGAGTATACTGTGAGGCTGTATAGAGTGGAAGCATCAGGAAGGTAACTTGAAGGGAGGGAAGTAGGAATCACCACCTCAGAAATTAGATATTTCAAGTCCTTCATCATGTCAGAAATCTCTGCGATAACTCCAGATACATACTTTTAATTTCTCTTTACTACTTTCATAGGTAAATGCAGATTTAATGCCTTCCACTTGATACTTCCCACCATAATAAACGTCACTCCGTAGATCTGGGATAGAAACTTTGCTAATTCCTAAGTGTGTCCATTTCAGTGATGCTTTCTGAAACTGGGGACAACCAAAGGGTTATTCATTATACCATTGGGGCCACTGTTAGGATGGACAGAAGCCAAAACTCCATGGATCACCTGAACTCAACAAGACCCCGTACTGGCTGGTAGGCTGCAGTGGTGTCTTAGGTCTCTGCAATTAGCGTCAGTTCAGAGCCAGCGACCAGCAGTCCCCGAAAGGTGTTGTTGCTTCTCCTCTCTTGGTACAAACTATTCTGGTAAAGGATCCAGGCCCTTCTAGAGAAGTCTGGGAGAAAGAATTATGCTATACATTGTTGGCAATGTAATAATACTCTTCCTAATGTGGACTAGATTCCCTTCTCCCTCACCTTTATGCTAATTTACTCTTGGTTTGTGAATTGGTTCCAATATGCGGATTATTTTGAGGGACTATGTCTCTTTATTACAGTGATTCATCCATACTTTTTTCACCAGACGTAGACATTTTTTACTAACACACATAAAGTAAGACATTGGCATGATGCACAACTATTTAATTTATAAGAACGCCCTGATCAATTAGCCAATGGCAAAGATCTCTGTGGGTCAAATCCTTTTGATTACTTCTATGGCTCTGCTGTCCTTTATGGTAACCACATACATCTTGTCTCTGGTGATTAAATGTTTCCACTTGACCCCTGTCACCTCAAGTTTCCATCATCTTTGTTGAATTCAGGGAAGCTACTCTGATGGCAGTCCTGGCCACTCTTGTTTTTTTTCTGGTCTGCAGGGAATAGCCACCATGGAGCCCCTAAGAATGATGTTACTCTGTTCACAAACGCATTTCTGAAAGCTTTGGTGAAAAAAAAATGTTTTCTGGCATCTTTTTGAGGACATAGGAGATGGGTGAGCAGGTCAGACATAATAAATCTCCTGGTATTTCAACTTCTTGTAGCACCACCTATGGTGCTATTTTTCAACCAAACAAGCAAGCCAATGTTTAGTGCAGCCATACCTACAGATTGGACTCAATCTGACGTTATTTCCTTTCATTCTTATCCAGAATCCTTAGAACCCATTTTCAAACAAGTACTCAGGATCTGTTGACACAAATGGAAAATCATGTAATTTTTTAACAAAAAAAATAACAAAATGTGTCTCATTACAGGTCAAGAAGCAATGCAAAGTGATTGAGTTAGACCCTGAGGAGTTGGGTGGTCTCCTGAAAAGAGCTACCACAGAGGCAGACCCTACAGGTTCTCCAAAGAGGGGAAGAACGATCTTCTCAGGAGAGGAAAGTTTGTAGCTTCTGGCATAGGAAAACTGGCAGATTTTAGAGATTTAAGAAGTGAAGCTGTGCTGGAATCTGTCCATAGAACCCCATCCTAATTTTCAGGATCTCATTCCTTCTTATTAAATCAGTGTCTAAAGTTAACACAAGGCTGTGAAGTCAATTTGAAATGTAATTCAGCTATCCACAGAAAGAGAATTTCAATTAATTTTCATAAATCTGGACTCTGGATCTCCCACTTCTCTATTCCACATATAAACAGTGAACCAAACCCCATCTTCTTTGTTTGAAATGGAAACAGCAACTTGATAATTTGGGTCTGTGTCATCTATAGTCCCTTGATTTTAGGTGTACGTGCTTTTTAATTTAAGAAGTGTTCTGTCCATGGTAGGAACAGTGTTCCTTTCATCACTGGAAGTAAGGTTATTAATTCCTTAAATTCAATTAAATTTGATAGTAGCCTCTGGACTCCTGCATTGACCCCCCTTGTATATTGGCTGATCCTTCATTTCCACTTTCCAAATCTTATGCAGAAATGTCTTTAAAGAGGGTGTGGTGGTTACTAGAGGCTAGGGGTTTGGGTGATTGGGGATATGTCGGTCAAAGAATACAAAATTTCAGTTAGGAGAAATAAGGTTAAAAGATCTATTGTGCATCCTGGTCAGTAAAATTAATGAAAATATATGCCTGAAAATCGCTAAGAGAATAGCATACATGTGCTAAAAGAAGTAGGTGAGGTCACACATATGCTAATTTACCTGACTTACCTATATCATAGTGCATACAGGTGTCAGAGCATCATGCTGTATACCATAAACGTGTACAATGTTTATTTGGCAATTAAAAATCAATCACAATAAAAATAAGCAGAAAATAAAAATGAAATGACCCCATTTCTTCAGGGCTTAGAAAGCCCCAACTCTACAGAGGAATTAAAGAAAAGAAAAAGTCCCAAATCTCTTAAGACCAATTCTAACCCAGGTCCTCGCAGGGAAAATAATTCTGTCTACTCCCCATTCTGCTTGCACTTAGGGACAGCTAATGGACACTTAAAACAGGTACTTCTTTCTGCATGACTCCAAAGCCTAAGTTAGGGCCAATTAATAGACAATGAAATTCAAACTTAGAAAGGGCCACTATGCCTTCTTTTTTTTTTTTTTTTCTTTCAGATCAATAGGAGGGTACAGACAATTAGGTTACATTGTTTGCGTTTGTTAGGTAGAGTCCAAGTTGTAGTTGTGTCCCTCACCCAGGAGATGTGCCATAGACCCCGACATTGTGCCTGTTAGGTGAAAGCACAGCACACCTCCTCCCTGCTTTCTCCTTCAATTCTAACACCATTTATTGAACAATTACTATGCATCAGATACTTTGAATTGTGCTGGGGATAAAAAGATGAATGTAAGTTGGTCTGTTTCTTAATTATTCTTTAGACAATTTTAGCTCATTACTCCTTTCAAAGTTAAAAGCAAATCTGCTATACCATTGTCAGAAAATCTCTATTCTTGTTAAGTTCTCATGGTTTGAGGTCATCAATGCCCCAGTAATTTCTCTTTCTCACTCATGATGCATACACCAGGCCAAAGAAGAAACTTTCCATGAGGAGTATGATTTTAAACCTATATTTAAACTTGGTATGTTTTTTTCACCTATGTATACATTTTTTTATTTTGTCCTTTTAATGCATTTGTAAGTAAGAAGTTATTCTGCATAACCTCTTTGCCAATGGACCACATGCCCTTCAGAAGAGGATCTACATCAGTTTTACTGCTCCATCGTACATCACAGGAGCAAAATCTAAGAGACAAATAGAAAAAGCTTTAAGACATCAAAGTCTCAATCATATAGTACTTTCTGTCATTTGCAAGGATCCAGCTATAGTGCTGGAATGGAAAAATCCCAACTGTATTATCAGACTTTCCCTCATTGTAGGCTCTTTTACTAAAAAGAATAAATAATTGAAGTATGCTTCCTGGGGGTGCAGCCAAGAAAAAAATGTTCTGGAGGTAGAAATCAGTGCTACAAGCTAAGAATTCTAAAAACAAAACAAAAACAAGAAGTTGTGTAAATATGAGGGACACTTTTTCAAATAAACATTGAAATCCCTTCTTTTAAAGGCTGCGATCTCTCAGCGAATACCTTTTGTCTCACTGTTGCCTAAGCCACAGGAGAGCGCTGTCCCCCTCACGGCTGGCTCCTGCTCTTGCTGCCTGCAGTGACACCTGCTCGGGAGCTTTAATGTGGAAAGCCCTCCAGAATGCAGCAGGGAAGATTAAAGGTCTCCCCTGATGTGGAATGAAGGGGAATTATACAGTTTGCAAGAGAAATGATAATAAAGGAGTGAGTCTATAGACATACTTTGATGAATTATATAGAGGCAATTTTCTGACATTAGTAATGTAGGGCAGAAGACAAAGTTTCTGATATATAGATGTAAATTCATCATCCAGACTCCATTAAAGAGAACTACAAAAGATCCGTTGATTGGAGCACTGCTCACAAGAACTATCAGGTAATGGTCACAGGCCCCTCGCATGAAACTTGGGTCACTGTAAAGGTGAAGGCTCATTCAGATGAAATAGCCACATTTTGGAGAATGTTAGAGATAGGAAGAAGTGATCTGCCAAAGGTCAGTCCCCTGGATCTATGTTTGTAATACCAGACCAATGGTGTTGGAATTATATGCTAAAATGAATATTTCACAAATATTGTTTTTGACCACTGCATTATCTCATGCTATAGCAAACGGCAGTGGTTATGTCTTTAACAAATAAAAAAAAAGACTGAAAACTTTTCTCTAAGAAATTATAGGTATACATTCCCCTCCATATTCCATTCCAGAAGGATAATTCTGACTAGAAATTACATTTTGTAAGTGTAATGTTAGGTAAGATTTAACTATCAGAGCAACCCTAAGAAGACTGTATTTTCTTTGGTTCACTCACATCAACCGGGGGCGGGGAAGGGTGTATGGAGGGGGGGGAGTGGCATTATCTGTGAGTTTTCCTAACTGCCTTTGTATACAAAGTAATAAGTTGCTTTTCTTCCGTGTCCAAATGTTTGCTGCCTTCCAGGAGCCCAGAAGCCTTTACTCACTTCCCTGTCCACTTCTCTGGCAGCCTACTTCATGCGTGTCCATTTCACATAAAAGAAAGCACCAGGAGTCTATGAAAGTCCATCAGATGTAATCACTTTTGCAAAGTCAACATAGAAGTCCAGGTATAAGGCATAAGCAGTCAAACAAAAAACAGACAAATTGTGCTTCTAAAAAATTGTGCATCAAAAGACAACATCAACAAAGAGGCTACCCAAAGAATGGGAAAATATTTGCAAATTACATATCTCAAAGTGGATTAATATTAAGAATATAAAGATAATTCCTAAAACTCAACAAAAAATTGTATTTTAAATGTCAGAGCCCAGGGTGGTCATTGGAATATTTTAATATTTTAATATCATTGCTCATGGCAGTTGTGTCATCTTTTGATTTTAAACTATTTTTCACTCAACTCATTCTAGAGAGCTTGACCTGATGTGTTGCTGGGACTCTCAACTCTGAGGTGCAGAGTACTGAAGGCATAACTAGAGTCAGGTGCTTGACTTCTTTGAGTTTTTTTTTTTTTTTTCTTTTTTCTTTTTTCCTTTTCTCTCTAGTGTTACAAATTAGCAGATAAAGGAAACAACTCTTGCCTGTGCAGTTATAAATAGAGCAATCATGGTTATTAGCTAAATAGTGAACTTTTAAAACAATAAATGAGAAAAGAAGCAGGCGTATTCACAGAAAAGCTACTCAAAACGCAGAGCCACTGTAACAGGGGGTTGGTGGGAAGGGGTTCTGAAATCTTGGTCCCTAAATGCTTGCACTTTTCATTATAACCCAGGTGATTAAGAACTATCGGATCATAATCAAAGGTAATCCTGCAAAAGAAAAGAAGAGCCACAGACAGAAACTGCCGTCAACTTTGGAGGTGGGAAGTGATGGCAACTCAAGAGCAGCAAAAGGAGTGGTGAGAAATGTAAGAGCAACGTCCAGCAGGGGGCGCTCAGGCCCACGTGCCTTGCCATGATCTTTCAGAAAGACAGCCCTAGTCACACGTCTTCCTTCCCTCGCCCTGTTAATCCATCCCATGTCTGCCAGACACTTCCTGCTGGAGGTCACCAAGTAAATACTTCTCATACATAAGCAACAGTTACCCATCTAGTAAGGTAAGGAAAGTCAACATTGCATTATCCATGAGTGAATTATTAAGCAAGGTTGGAAGGGAAACCTCAAACTTAGAGGAATAATGCCCTTTCTTTCCAACAAGGGCAAACAGAATGTTTGGGGTTAGCAAGTCACATGTGTCCATACTCTGATCCTTTACCTTGTAGGTTCTTGTACATTTTGAATTTTAAAATAGGGGCAAATGGTGACCTCTACAAAGATCAATTTGTAGAAAAGAAGAGAAATTGATTACTAATGGGATTAAATGTTTGAGTATAATAAACAGCTAGAATTTCAGAATTATCACACTTTTTCTTTTATTAATAATTTCTTACCTTATATATGTGGGAAATGAATGTAGCTTAAATATTTTTCGAATGTTATTGATAGTGATATTTTAATCCTTTAGCATTTACCCACTCAAATGAGTTAGGGAAAGATTTTAAAATATCTTACTATTTTGTCTTCTTATTTTTGAGTGTTACTCATAACCAAAATTAACATGTAACACAAAAAGCATTCTATTCTTTTTTAACAATTACAGTGTTGACACTTTTGATCATTCTTTCATTAAAAGAAAATTCCAGGCTGTACTAGCGCAAAAGATGTGACTTTTTTTTTTTTTTTCCCCCTAAGAAGGATTAAAGATGATGCCAGTTTTCTCGTGGAAGAAGATTCTCTTTGCCACCAAGCTGGTATTAATTTCCTGTTCAAAAGGGGCTATATTGTCAATGTGACACTTTAATCAGCCACCAGTGCGATTGGGAAACGCCGACTTCACAATCAATGTCAATGTATTTCATGTCGTCTCAATACCTCTTAGTCATTTTGCTTCAGAAGTGTGTGAGAAGGGTCAATACATTTCATTAGTTTGTTTCATCTAAAGGAGAGTACAACATGAGAACTTTGATTATATTATAAGAATTGCCTTAATGTGACACCAATTCCCTGATTGTGCAATACCAGACATTCAAGTGCTGGAGGGCAACCAAATTATCTTTCACCCAAACATCCATCTAGCCACCACCAGCAGAATGTGCTGTTAATGACAGAGAAAAGAGGATCCAACTCAATTTATACAGTGGAGATGAGATGACGGTATTAACAAATGCATTGTAAAACAGGATCTTGGAGTGTAACTTTGAAGGATGCCAGTGAACGGTAGCGATTCTTTGTCACTGTGTAATTGTGGCATTATAATTATTTGCGACTCTAAAATTTAATAGATTTTCTCGTACTATCGCCACATCACAAATGGCAATAGAATGTTGATGCATTTTTTTCTTACTGGTCTTTATAGCTTCATGACTATCAAACAAACAGGAACTGACTGTATCAGTCTTTTCTAACCCTTTCCTTTAGAATTTTTGATGGGATGTTCATCTAAGAACTCTTGTTCATGTTTTCCTCCAACCTCTTTACAAGATGAAGAGGCTATCGCCCAATTTCTTGAGTGGTGGATCTTGAAGAACATCTATTCATTGTAACTTTTATTATATGATTTGGTACACATTTCCTTGTATTTTGCTTTGTTTTATTTCTAAGTATCTGCATTAGATAGGGTCTCAAGAATTATCAAGGAAGCACATCATGTTAAAAAGTCCATTTTTTTTAGATTTCCTCTCTGTACAGACTGCTGTTACTGCAGTGTGGCGCATTCTACTAGCCTGCAGGTAGAACTATTCACGGTCGGCAGCGTGGTCCACCTGCTTGTTTCTGACCTGCACTCCTCCAGTTTTGACTGGGGCTGGCTCCTGGTAGTCGGAGGAACCAGAAACCCTGTACCTTCATTCTGTGTGCTGATTTTTGTTGCTCAGTCTCAAATTCTTTGTCCCCAAATCTTGCCTGATGTTTCTTGTGTCAGCTCTTCTTGCTTTTCATCATTATTGTGGTGAGTGCATAGCCAGTCTGTTCCAACTCACTGGTCAGTATCTTATCCAGAGTCTCTAGAAATTCGAGACACAGAACTCAGATATACTTTTCCTGAAATGACATTTTGGTATTTCCTTCATTCCCTTTACAAAAAATAAAATAAAATAAAATAAAATAAATAAAATAGAATAGAATAGAATAGAATAAAAATAAAATATCTTACCAAAAACATAGTTTTTTCTTTATACAGACCAAGTAATGTTGACCTTTAAAAAGTGCTATTTCTCCAAGATGCTAAAAGAAATCTTATGGATGTAGATTATATTGCACTTAGTAATTCATTAATATCACAAAATACAATCAGAAAATATTTTAAGGGCTTTTTTTTTTTTTTGGTTAGTTATTTTCATTTCATAAATCACATCAGCATTTTTGCCAGAAAATAAGAATTCCATAAAATGAAATTTTAAGTAGTAATATTTTGTTCTCAACCATAAATATTTTTATCAGTTTTATTTTATTTTTTGTAGAGACAGAGTCTCACTATATTGACCAGGCTGGTCTGGAGAAAGAGGAGCCAGCCAATGGGAAACAATCAGCAGTTTTTCAACCCCATGAAAACTTTTGCTAACTAAAACTACAATCACGGGTTAAAAAAACTTTTTTTTTTTTTTTTTTTTTTTTTTTTTTTGGTATTTAGTATTTTTTATTTCAGATTAATATAGGGGTACCTATGATGAAGTTACATTGCTTGGATTCGTTAGGTAAAGTCCAAGTTGTGGCTGAGCCCTTCACCCAGGAGGGCTGTATACCCCTCCACTGTGCCCACTAGATGAGAATTTACCAAACTTGTCCTCCACTTCTTGAATTTGTGTTTTTATCTTGTGTGGGTCTATAGATGTTCATCTGACATTAATATTGAATACATTGGATGTTGCTTTTCCATGCTTGTGATACTTTAAGAGGGTATTCTCCAGATCCTTATGAAATTTGAGGGGAAATTCTCTATAGAGATAAAGCAAATAAAATAAAGGTGATTACCATATTTATTTAGCAAAGGTTGATGGTAGGGCAAAAAGCATTAAATGACATAAATATATGTGCTTTGAAATAATGAAATTATCTTATATGATGGAATATTATACCAACTATAAAAAGAACATGACAAATCTACAGCCTCTTATAAGGAATCATCTCCAAAATATGTTTTTTATTATTATACATAAATACACACACACACACCACTGAAAACTGTGATGTTTGACAATATTAAATACACAGGCACAGATACACCTACATATGTATTTATGCTTGCAAATAAAACTTTCTCAAAACTTACAAAAGAACCATATAACAGTGTTTGAATCTAGATACTTGAGAATCTGGATGTCTGGTGGATAAAGGAAAAAAGAGACTTACATTCTAATAAATACCCTTTGTACCTTCTGAATTTTTTTTATTTATTTTATTTATTTTTTATTTATTTTTTTAAATTATAAATCATAGCTGTGTACATTAATATTACTATTCAAACATTTTATCTCTCATCCTGTATATGCACATGTATGTTTAAATAAATATTTAAAAATTTTATGCATATATATAAGTAAATATTACAAATATATAATTATAAATAAAGGTAATTTTTTTATTGTAAAGGAGGAGAAGAGGAAAAGAGAAGAGACTTCTGGTATCAGTAACAAGGAGATCATGATAAGCTTCTGAGTAGAATCCAACCCCAGCCATAGCAAAGTCTAAGTGATGAAAACACAGTATTGCTCCATAGGTTATTTAATGGTGAGTAATAGGCTTTATGTGGAGTACTAGGAAATTTCCTTCTTGATATCTAGAAGGGCTTTGATTCATATTTGTATATTCAAGTCCAACTCATTAAATAACCTCCTAGGTGGAGTAGAAAACATAAAGAGATCTTTTCCTATGCAGTGTTACCTAGTTCATCTCATGAGATAGAAAATAATGATAATGATGATAATGATGTCAATAAAATACATTAGCAGTGAAGTTGGGTCTCTCAACTTTGTAACTATGATAAGTCATTAGGACTAAACAATAATTATACATTTAAATTGGGAGGGTAAAATTTTCGAACTATACCACAAGAAGAGTACTTTTCTTCATTCTTAATTGATTACCATTTAAGGGGAACAGAAATATGGCAGTGAAATAGCTAATCACATTTATGCATAAATTCTGGCCTAGCGTTCTTTTTCTCCTCTCTTCTGTTCCTTTCATTTGAATGATTTAAGCAGGAGGGAATTTTAAAGAAGCTTACCTTAAATTCATCATGAACAGGCATTTTTGACATTTCCAGGTCTTTCTATTTAGAGAGGTAAGATCATTATAAACTTGCTATATATCCCGATATAATTGTCAGCAGAGGCAATAACTCACAGAAAATATATGTCAAACCCCAGAAACTCAGTCATAGGGCGCTCAAAACTTTTATCGTCCAGGGAACTTCCAAGGTATACTCTGGTTTGAAGATTCTGCCAAGAAATCTGAGCTCTGTTCAAAGTTTTAGCTGTCATTCATCAAGGAATTCTGAAATTTTAACAGTTTCAACTAAAAGCATTCTACATTTCCAGTTGGGAGTTCACTGCCAAAGCCTCAGAATCTGATGTCATGAACTAACTTCTACAGTGTTCTTTAATTTCATTTCAAATATGTCATATGTTTAAATGTGTATATGTTTTGAACGTGATACATAGTTTAGTATAACAAGAATATATTTAATGATAGCAATAAAATAGAAGGTAATGAGAAAGTAAAATGGCCACATTATTTTGCTTTTTTTTTTTTTTTTGATTGCTACTTAAATGCTGGATTATTCAGTTCCATATCTTACTCATTCCCCACTCCAACTCTCAATCTGTTATTGTAAATACAACTTATGATCTATTTAGCTCCACTATAGTCAGCACTATCTTAAATCTTGAGAAAAAAGTCCTGTAGTTTCTGTGACTTTGCAAAAGTAATTCAATTGACTTCAGGACCTGACCTCCAAATTGGAACAACGTGATTAAACTGAAGCAAAGTCCCAATATCTGAAATTCCCTTACAATCTCCTACAGAGGCCAGGTTTGCTGGTGCCCATATTCTTTTATGGGCCAAGTTTGGGGTGAGTTCCTAAATGCTTGATGAATGTGAAGGATTGTTCACTTAGCCAAGCAAGGCAATGAACAAACTGCTTGTTACCCTGGGATCTTCCCTCCAAATCAATGGGGTTGTGTCTCTAACTGAAAAAGGATGAGAACCTTCTTCTTTGAAAGACTTGAAAGTTAAGTTACATATTTTAGAGAAAAGTAGATTTATTCATTATTCATAAGTCTAGATTTATGATGAATGAGAGTCATTAGCACATCCCTCTGGTAAGAATAGGAGGCAGAAGAGTTTAGATGAGGGATTGAAACAAAAGCTTATCTGTGTTTAGTATCTCAGGAAACAGAGTTACCTATAGTAAAATAAAGCTTTTATGTCTTTAAATAGCTTTTTTTAAAAACTACAATATTTAGAACTAACTTTTGAATGACAAACAGGAAGAATATCCTTAACAAGGATAGTGCATTGGTATGAATATATATAGGGTTCATGAAATTCCTTTTATAAAGTGGCCTATGCAGCATGTGATAGATTTAGAACACTAGATAAATTAAATGCATTAAGAAGAAGGTTCCTGCTGAGACTGGGAGTGAATGAGTCTCAATGCAGATTCATTGATTATCTCAATTTTAAGAGTCAATAACAGGCCCAACCTCCTCTGAATTAGATGTTCTCTCAGATAAACCCTCTCACACCCATCACTAGCATGTGCAATCATTTTTGTGATGGTGTTTTATGCTCTGGAAAGGGAAAAACACTGTGAAATTCAAGGTCAGGTCTTATTGTAGTTGTTATTACTGTAAAAACCTAATCAGCCAGAATCGGTTTATTTAATTGAATTTTCAGTTTAACTGAGTAATCCAAAATGCCTTCCTGGTTTAATATCTGTGGTTTAAACCTCACCTTCTCTGTATTAATATTCTTTCCTGTTATAGAAGGTGCAGACAAAGGCAAGGTGTCTGAATGACTCATCGCTTTATCAAAGCTCTGTTTTTCATTCTGAATGAAATAACATTAAGTAGAGGAAAGAAAATTGGAACAAAAAACAAGCACTTTTCACAACTTTAGCATTAGCTTGCTCTGTGATCTTGACCTTTTCCTGTCTCATAACTCAGTCACATCATCTCTACAACCAGAAGGACTGGGTGTCCCGTGCACCTTCTGGAGCTATCAGAAAGTCACCTTGGAAAAAAAATCATGTATATACTTTGGTTAACATATAGCATTGTAGAAATATTAAAAGATTCTGTGCTTAGAAAAAGTAGAGTGAGCTAAATATATAACAACAAAGATTATACCCTCAGGGGGTTTTGTGTTTGACTCATTTTTAATAATTCTTTGCTAAATTTTTAATGATTTGCATCTGTTACCTTAAAAGATAATTTGAAAATCTCTTCCCAACATCAAGGATTTAACTTAGGTTCTAGTTTTTAAAAGTTTTTTTTTTTTTTTTTTTTTTTTACTTTTCATGTAATAAGGACCTTCTATGGATGTTACATTATGCAAACCATTTGTAATTCTTAACCCTCACAGGAAATTAGTAAAAATCCTGATATCCTGCTATTTATCAACAATTTAAAACTTTTCTCCTGGTTCTTTTCTTGTAAGGAGAGAGCAGGGTTAGCCTGTTTAAAGATCATTATGTACTTCCCTTTAGTCTTCCATCTACCGTCCTTGCCTTTCAATTTTATGTTATTAAATAGAAAATAAATAACAATGAAGATTAATTTGAGGAAGTAGAATGAATGTGAATTGAGGACCTGCTCATGGAGAGACACTACGGCAATTGCAGAAGGTAAGAGTGAGACTCATATCACTTGTGTAGTTGACTTTCTCTCTGGGGAGAAAAATAATTGTATAAATAAGTACAATGCAATGAGCTAACAGTTATGGCAGAGTCATGGAAACTGTGCTAGCAGATCATACACGGGGAGAGACAAAGCCATGCCAGAGTGGCAGCAAACTTTCTTACAAAGAAGAAGATATTTAGAGGATGAAATAATGTTTGGCGGTTAGAGCAAGGTCATATCTAGTACCAATTTCCATGTGGATAGAATAAACATGTGAATGCCTTTTCCTGGACATGGTTGCAGTTCAGTTTTATCAGCTCTGTGGAGAGTGAAAGGAGGTATACTGATGAAAATGAGTTGGGCCTATTCTTTTTTTTATATACATATACATATTAATGGATGAAAATGTTTTAGTTACATGGGTTGCTTTTGTAATGTTTGAATCCGGGCTACAGGTGTGCCCATCATCCAAATAGGGCTTATTGTAGCCATTAGGTAAGTTTTTGCCCCTTCCCTGCTCCCCCCTCCCCCTTGGCTGGTTTCCATTGAGTTTTACTCTCTGTGCACATGTACTCCCAGATAGTTCCAATTTAATAGTGAACATATTTGGTGGGTTTTTTCTTTTCTTTTTTTTTTTTTTTTTTCTTTTTCCATTCTTGAGATACTTCATTTAGAAGAATGGTCTCTAGTTCCATCCAAATTATTGCAAAAGGTATTAATTCACCTTTTCTTTTTTAATGGCTTCATGGCATACATATACATACACATCTTACTAATCCACGCATGAATTAATGGGTGTACACCATAAAAATTCTAGAGAAATTGTAGGCAAACTCTTGTAGATCTTGGCCTAGGCAAAGAATCTATGACTAAGAACCCAGTGGTAATCATGGCAACGACAAAAATTAATAAGTGGGATTTGATTAAACTAAAAAGCTTCTGCACAGCTGAGGAGACAATCAACAGGGTAAATATGCAGCCTACATAATGAGAGAAAATATTCACAAGCTACACCTCTGATAAATGGCTAATTTCCAGAATTTACAAAGAACTCAAGTAAATCAGCAAGAAAAAAAAAGACAAACAACCCTATTAAAAAGTGGGCAAAAGACATGAACAGAAGCTTCTCAAAAGAAGAAAGATGTTCTTAATCACTGAGGAAAAGCAAATTAAAACCACAATGAGATATTACCTTCAAAGCAATTTTGGAACTCTTTTTCTGGAATGGCCATCAGAAATGCTGTCATATGGGGTCTGACAATTAAATTCACCAATTCATTCTAGAAAAAGTGCTTTGCAGAGCAGACTAGGTGCTGGCATCAGAGCACAACTTCCCAAGGGGAGAACCTCAAAGGTGGTCCTAGTGATATTCAACCATGAGGTGCGAGGCACTTTTTCTAGAATGAATTTGCAAAGTTAATCATCCCAGTTGGCATTACACATTAAACATACATGGAATCAAATTGCATAGCACTGCACACACGAATGAATACATGTCAAACATTTTATTCTAAGGAAATAAAATAAATTCCACAATATAATTACCAGTATTGTACTAATGTAAATTTTTGTCTTGATATTGTACCAAGAATATTTGTTGTAGACTTATTAATTAGGGAAAAATGGAGAAAGGTTTTATATATATATATACATATATATATATATAACTATATATATACAGCAACTATAACTATATATATAACTATATATATACAGCAAAATATATATATATATATATACACACACATATATATATATATTGCTGTTTAATTTTTTTTATTAAGTCAAATACACATAGATCATGAATACATTTATGCATATGTGGGGTACAATGAGTTGATTTTTTTTTTATACAATCTGACATAGTTAGATCAAACCAACCAACATAGCTTTCACCTCATTTACTTGATTATTGTGCTAAGACATTAATGTTCTACACTTGACAGATTCGACTTGGAGCCTTTACCTCTTTCATGGTTACATGAAGGGATCTGGAACATATTCTCCTGAGTAAAGTGTCTCAAGAATGGAGGAAAAGTATCCAATGTACTCAGTACTTCTATGAAACCTACTTATATTTACTCACACTTTCTTATGAAAGATAGAATACATCTTTATATTATTTTTGAAATTTACCCTGAGCCTATAATTATTTCATTCAAAAAGCTTAAGAAATACATGTATATATGATAAAAAATCTAATCTTCCACTTCAAAAAACTAAAAAAAAATCAAAAAATGAAGAATAAATCCAAACCAAATGGAAGGAAACAATTATAGCAGAAATCCATAAATTTAAAACAGAAAAATAAGAGAAAATGGACACTGCCATACTTTGAAAAAAGCAATAAAATAATGAACTTCTAGTAAGAATCACCCAGAAAAAAAGAGAGGAAATATACAAATCACAATTATCTGAGATGAAATGTGATAGCCTTATAGAACTTAAGACATTATAGGATAATAGGAAAGTATAATTTTATTTACATAAATGAAACAACTTACATGAAGCATAAAGATTCCTAGAAAGCCACAAATTATCATAACTCAACCAAGATAAAATAAACTAAATACTCTTATGACTAATCAAGTAATTGACTTTGTTATTTATTAAAAACCTCCCAAATAAGAAGTCTTCTGGCCTAAATTATTTCATTTGTAATTACAACCAAATATTTAATTCCACATATCTTCACAGAATAGGAGAGTAGAAAGCAAATCTGAAGTCATTTTACAGGGCCAGCATTTCCTTGATACTTAAACCAGAGAAAAGACAGTATTGGAAAAGAAAAAAAAAAAGCAGGGGGCAAGGGGAAAGAAAATCATAAATCAATATACCAGGTGAACACAGACATAAAATTCTCAAGAAAATAAGAGTAAATTTAGCCCAACAGCATATAAAAAGAATAATGCATGACAACCAAAAGATGTGTATTTCACGAATGCAAGACTGGCTTAGTATTTGAAAATTAAGCATTGTATTTAAGCATATGAAGAATTTAAAGAAGAAAAATTGTATCATCATCTCAAGTAACGCAAGGAAAGCACTGGACAAAATTCAAAATCCACATGTGATAAAAAGTCTCACACACTATGAATAGAGAAGAATTTCAACTTCACCAAGAAGATCTTCAGAAAGGTGCAGTACCTGATAGTGAAAAATTAAGGTGCAGTACCTGATAGTGAAAAATTAAGTTCTTTTCCCCAAAAATAGGGAATAAGGCTAGGATATCCACCCTCACCACTCCTATTCTACGTAATACTGAGAAGCATAGCAAATTTAATAAGGAAAAAAAAGACAATCAGATATATAGATTAGAATGTAAGAAATAAAATTGTCTTTACTTGGAGAAAATTTCTCTGTAGAAATTCACAAAGAGTTTAACAAAAAATAAAACTCTTAAAAATTATAAGTAAGTTCAGTAAGGTCACAGAATACACCAACACACAAAAATCAGTTTTCTTTCTAAATAACACCAACACACACGTAGATACATTTTTTTTTTTTAAATCACACATTTTACAATAGCTCCAAAAATAATAAAATCCTTAGGTGTGAATTTAACAACACGTATGCGATGTCTATATATTGAAATCTATAAATGCTGATGGAAGAAATAAAAGGAAAAATAAATTGAAAAGTGTATTGTAGTCACGGTTTTGAAGATTTAATATTGTAAAATGTCAATTTGCCCAAATTTATCCATCAGTTTAATGCGATTCCCATATAAACCCCATCATATGTTTTTGCAGATATTTTGAGGGTGATTCTAAAATATATGTAAAAGATAAGGAAGTAGAATAGATACAGTAAAACATTCTGTAACTTACAAGAGAGCTATTAGTGAAAGACACAAAGATTAATGAGAAAAAATAGGGAGCTAGAAATAGACCCACATAATTACATCATTCTGATTTTTTACCAAAATTGCAAAAGTAATTTAATATAAAGAGGATAGTCTTTTCAATGCATGGTGATAAATAGCATTCATATCCATGGATGAAAATGTTAACTTCAACCTAAAGGTCACACCCTACACAAAAATTTATGCAAACTATACCATACATCTAAGTGTAAAATGTAAAACTATAAAACTTTTAGTAGAAAACATAGAGGAAAATCTCTGTCGCAAAGGGCAGGTAATATAGTCTTAGACATGGAAACAATTGAGAGCCCTTAAAAGTACAAAATATCTTAATCAGATGGTGTCAAAATTAAATGCTCATGTGTACAAAGGTCATTCTTAAAAAAAAAAAAAAGATAAACCATATATTAGGAGACAATATTTGTAATAACCAACAAATTGCTTCTTCTCAGAATAAATAAACAACTCTTTAAAGTCATTAGTAATAAAACAATCCAATTCGAAAATTGGCAGACTTTAACAAATGCATAGTACCTCACCACGGAAGACAGAAGAATTTCAATGAGCATATGACTAGATCTCAACATGTTTAGCCATTGTGGAAATGCGAAATAAAGCCAGAGAAGATACCACATATGAAAATGGAGAAAATCGCACGGAGACATTACTGTGTCAGACACAGAGCAGTGACATCTCTCACCCACAGCGAGTGGGAAAGCCAGCAACTGTGGCATACTTTTTAGTAGTTTCTCATAAAGGTAAATATAGAATCATCATATGGCCCAGCAGTTGCCCCACTATCAACTCTGAGAAATGAAAAATCTGCTCATCAATGTTCACAGAAGCTTTATTTCTAATAGTCCCAAACTGGAAGCAACCCAAATGTCCTTCTGAGGGCAAACTGGGCAGAATAAGGATCCCTAAGGATAAGAGGTACTAATCTCTGGACTCTATAAATGGTACCTTATTTTGGAGCCTGTATACATGTGGTTAAATCAGGGATCTGGAGATGGGTGATGACTTGAATTATCCAGGAGGATCTTAAAAAGCGGTCACCTGATACACGTGATCTGGGGAGCTAGAGGCAGAGCAGACAGGCAGACATAAGCAGGGAGGTGATACGAACACAAAGGCAGAGATTACACTGTTGTGGCCACAAGTCAACAAATGCTGGCAGCCACCAGAATGGGGAAGAGGCTGGAATATTCAGAGGGAGCATGGCTCTGCAGTTCTGCCAACAGCTGCGTTTCCACCCAGCAAAACTTCTGTTGGACGACTGTCTTCTAGAACACAGAGGAAATACATTTCAACTGTTTTAAGTCACCAACGTGTGGTGATTTGTTATAGCAGCCCCAGGAAACTAACACACTGGGTGAATAAATAAACTGCAGCACATCTATATGATTCAGCTATAAAAAGGAACAAACAATTGAAATGTACAATAAATTGCATGGATCTCAGTAGCATTATGCTGAGCAAAAGAAGTTAATTTCTTGTATGTACCCTTTTTTAAATTTTCTATAAATCGTAACAGTATAGTGAGGGAAAAATACATCTGCTTTTGCCAGGAGTTAGGGTTGTATGAAGTGTGTGATATGAAGTTGTAAGATGAGGAAAGTTTGGGGGCCACTATGTAACAGCTAGGCACCTGCATTTCCAGGAACTCCCCACCCCTTTCTCAGAAATCTTATGAATATTTCTCCAGCTACTTAACAGAAAGACCACACTAACAAAGTGCTGCTTTTTCTTGCTGGGAGAACTAGCTACTGCTCTGCCTATGGAGTAAGCCTTTCTTCGGTTTCTTTGTAACTTCAACCATTCCTATGTGAAGCAAAGAACCCACTTGGACATTAGGCCACACCCATCTTTTGAGTCCAGTTTTCTATATCAGCATCAGAGAACCTTGCATTGAGAAAGTAGTGGTGAATCTGAGATTTGAGGAATGCAAAGGAACTTCCTGGGCCAAAGGAAGAATAAAGAGTTCCCTGCACAGTACAGCATGTACAAAGGTCCTGGGGCAAGGAAAACAAATGGTAAGACGGGCTAAAAGTATATACATGGAGGAAAACATCGATATTGGAAAAGGCAATGGTAGATAGAAAAGACCGTGCAAAATCACACAAGAATGCTAAGGAATTTTATCTGTACCCAAGAGAAACCTCTGAAGTATTTTTAAGTGATCATATTTTTGTTTTTAAAATATCCAGTGTGCCTTATGGAAAATGGGTCAGGACGGCACAGAAGTAATTCCAAGTAGGCAAATGAGGAGGTATTTCCATGGACGAGGACGTGTGGTCTGCTCAGAGTCTCTAAGGGGATAAGGAGAGCAGTGTGTGGGACTGGGAGAAGCAATCAGAGGAGGGAAGTCTGGAAGCAGTCCTCGCCCATGGCTCCTGGGTGTATGATCTCAACAGCCAGGTAGGGGAGAGAGGAAAGGAGCCATCTCAGAGAGGGACTGATGGGAAGGAAAACCAGACATTAGCTTTGAACTTATTCATCTTAATATTCCTTTGAGCCCACTTTAGTGTTGATTGACTTTTTAATACAGGGATTATGTTATATTCATATAGTTAAAACATGAATTATAATAGCTGTCACATCCTGTCAATGTTGCACTGTGAAAATCTTTTGTCCCATTGTACATTTAAATACATTGAAGGGAGAAAAATTGAAAACTTATTTAGTACCCCCGAATTATTTAACCAATGGAATGATATTTAAAACTGGAAAGATGCTCTGGACATACTCAGTGTTTAATTAAATACACAAGGGTCAAACACTAGGAGTTGTTATGAGATGGAGACAGCAGAGTGTTTCACAAAATAGAATTGGTGAGTCTGTTTTACAGCCTTCAAAGAAGCTTAGACTTGGGGAGGGGGCAGAAGGAATTACCAAATACTTCAATAAATCAGGAGAGTCAACAAATAGGGAGCAGGTGGAACAAAGTAGGGGCAGTTTGAGGATTTGGAATAGAAGTCGGCAGGCTTAGAATTATAAATTGAAATATTGGTGCTGGTTTGAAACTCTGTCCAAGATGGATCAATTGAAGTTAGGCCCATTCATGCCACTCTTCAGTTCCTAAGAGAAGACCTGAGTTTAACTGATAATTTTACCCGAAAAGCATAGAGTACTGGGAGTGCCTTGCATATAACTGGTGACACGGAAATGTCTTCTATATTAATTAATTAATATTTCCTTAGTTAAAAAACATGTTACATGAACATATATATATATACACATGCACACATTATGGGCACATCGGTATGGTCAGGAGCAAAATCTTCACAGTAAATGATGTATATTTCAAATAGTTACCAAAATATGTTTTAAATTATCTTTATAATCTGTTATGAGTTGGATCATGCCCCTCCAAAAAGATATCTTGAAGTCCTAACTCCCAGTACCCTCAAAAGCTTGACTTTATTTTGACATAGGATCTTGACAGAGGTCACTGTGTTAAAATGGGATCGTTCGGATAGGCCCTGAACCAATGACAATGATTTTCCTTTTTATAAAGAGACTGCTTCCCTTTATAAACAGGAAAAATTTGGACACAGAAACATTCACGTATAGAAGAAAATTCTCAGGAAGACCTACAGCAACAAGTGGGCCATGGGGCTGGAGGGATGTACCTTCGAGGCAAAGAGAGGAGACGATTGCCGGCAACCAGCAAAGGCTGGGAAACTTCAGAAAAGGATTTTCCCCTAGAAATGCCACAGAAAGCAAGGCCTTGCTGTCACCTTGGTTTTAGACTTTTACTTTCAAGAATTGACACAATAAACTTCTGTAATTTTAAACCACCATTCTCCAGTCCAGTCCTCTGCTGTGGCAGATGTAGGAAATGAATGTATTATCATCCACCTCCCTCCTTCCTGCACGACTTTCTTGTTTTCTTTCTTTCCTTCTTGCTTTCTTTCTTGTTTTCCTTCTTTTCTTTTGTCAATCACCTGCCTATCCCTTTATCTTCTACTTCTTGTTCTTTATTTGTTTGACCTAATACATAAAATACCAATCATTTTGTTTTATTTTGCCACTTTGTGGCACAGGTTTTAATGCAAAGAAATCTCAACATGTTCTTTGAAACAGGCAGACACGCAAACTACTGCACCTGCCTTTTTATCTGACCTGGGTATCTTTAGGGAGCTGTTGCTCTCCCTGTGTGCCTCCCTGAATCTGCAGCTGCAGCGGCTAAAATGCTGTTTGAAATTCCCATCTCTGCTGATCTCCTGGATGAGGTGTCCCCTGGAAGGTGAAGATCAGAAATCCCACCGTGATAATGTCACTCTTCAGGCTGTTGAAAATCACTGTAAAATGCACTTGTAGTAAGGCATTGTGACAGCAAGACACATGCCCTCAAGTGGCCTGCTGCCTAAATGAGAGATTGTGGAGAGTGAGTGAGCCCAAGTGGAGCGTGTGAAGGAGCGGAGATTCTGCACTCAGACGCAGCGACTCAGCGCTCGCTGTAGTATTAAGAGTTTTCATTCGTGTGAATATGAGAGAACCCACTGCATTATTTTCCAAGTGTTGTTTATGTTCACAGAAAAAGGTAGAATAGTCATAAAACAAAAGAAGCCACACATTATTGCTGAACATCTCTAAAAGCTACAGTAAACCACGAGAATGTTTTATTTGTTAAGCAAATACACACATACATAAAGTACAAATTTATGAGATAGAATTACAGAAGTCTCAGGGAAGGGGAGGATAACTATGATAAATATTTTTTAGTGAATAGAATGCCAGAATGCATGCAACATAGATCAATAAGAGGCAACTGGATCACATAAGCAAAAGGATTTAGTCCATACTGTTCAGCTATTTGTTTTGCAATAGAGAAAAGAGCCAAATATCATCCCATTTCAATCCCCTTTCTGTATGGATATGGAGTACTCAATTAATTAGTACATAGATACTAAAATGATGTGTGTACACACACAAGTGTGTGTGTGCGTGTGTGTGTGATGTGTGTACATCTCTGAGTTTACCCTCTTCATTGTTTTAGCCGAATCCTCTCACCTTCTAAAAATCAACCTATTTTTAATGAACCGTGTATGTTCTATGTGGGAGTGTGGATCAGGAAATCCAAAATACTGTATGGGACATAACGATGAATAGAGCATGGATTTAGTACTAAAAACTAAAATTGCTCAAACCATGGAGGGAGGTGGGGGAAGAGATCTCCTTAAAGTAGCAAGTGCCATAAGGCTACCCAGTCATGCAAAGTCAGAGAACGTATAAATTATTGTTGACAGGGAAGGAGTCAGGGAAGACATTTGACCTGTGCCTTGAAAGACAGGTGGGATTTGCTCAAGTGAAGATGAAGGAAAGGGCACATCAGGCATGAGCTTAAGAGGTAAAGCCCTGCACATTTACAGGTAACAGAAGGAATTCAACTTGGCTACAGCACAGGGCACAGAAGGGCTGGGAACTGGGGTTAGAAATTCGAATCTTAATTACTGTATCCAGTACCAAAAAGGTTGCCTCAGAATAGCCCAGTCAGAGTATTTCTTCCAGGACAATGACCCTGACAGTCTATTAGAGGGCTGAAAGGGGGTAATAAAGCGAGTCCAGGCACATGGTGAGAATACTCTTACAGTGGTCATAAAGAATGCTAAGGAGATTCAACTTGGGTCATCGGTGTGGTGTACTTTCTTACTCTTTATAATCTGTGTAGGAGGGGGTTAAAATATCATGTAACTAAAACCCCTTCCAATTTAGTGAAGTGGGTCATGACGAAACACGAACAAGCTTTATGGAGTCTTGCTACCAGATATATTTACTGTTCTCTTGACTTCCATAAACAAGGGCATAAATTATGTTACTATTAAATCGAAGGTTCTTGAGGCGAGCCTTTTGTTGGGTTTGCTCTTCTCTGTGTTTCTACTGAGTGAACGGTAGTTTCAATATTTCTTTTGCATGACCTGAGATTGCCATGTTCTGAAACTTTAATATTTGGAATATGAAATCAGTAAGTGGTTCTTGACAATGTCCAAACAATGACCCATGAGGAGATACTGAAATAATCTATGAATTTTACAGCCAATGAGGATTCAATTACTGAAGTACTCCCTATTGCCACTGCTTTTAGCTGTGAATGATTTCATTATATGTTTAAGGAATTAATAAGCCAAAATAGAATAAGATTAAGATGGTTACTCATGTCAAAATCTCTGTCATTTAAACAATTCTACTATTCTTGGTTAATTCAATACTAATTTCCATTTTCCTTCTCAGGTTTGATGTACTATAAATATGCAAAGTTAACAATACCACCGATACTAATAATGACTGTATTAAGTACTACAATGATTAATACAATGATAACTCTTTATTAAGCACTTGCAAAGTGACAATTCTTGCTTGAGCACTTCACAAATATCATGTCATTTAATCCTCACAATAACCCTATTATATATGTGTGTGTGTGTGGTTTTGAGTGTGTGTATACATAGACTGAGGTTATACTAGAAAGAGTGCTACACACTTCACTACTGAATATCACTACTGTCGCTTTCAAAGTGCTCCCCTTGAGAAGCTATGCACTGATGTCAGTGCCTAGACAACTCTTGAAAGTAATTTTGGAACTCTTTGTCTGGACTACCCATTCATCAGAGCTGTCATCTTAGTACCCTTGATGTCCTGAATGTCATCAAAATGTCCTTTCAATATTTCCTTTATCTTTTGGTAAAGAAAAAGTTATTGGGTGGGTTGGTAGGGTGTTCCAATATAGTTTGTTGTTTTACTGGCTAAAAACTCCAGCACAGGCAATGCCATGTGAGCTGGTGCATTATCATGATGCGAGAGTGATATTTTCATACCAAGATTTCCAGTTAAGATTTTCCCATTTCTCTAACCATGTTTACTTGGTTTGCTATGCTTCTCACAGTCAGCTAATAATTTTGACCTGTAATTGAACAACTTTTTCCAATATTTTCATCAGTTTTCTTGTTACTGACTTCCCTAACCTCCTTCATCAGTGACACCATTTTCTTTATGGCCTTATTGCCATGAATTTGGACTAGCATGGCCCTGATTTCACTTCTACTCTTCCCAAGAGTAGAGTTTAAGGAGAAATTTACAAATGTTTGTTCCTTGATCTAATTCAAGCCCCTACATTCTCCCAATGGCACACACCAACAGGCAACAATAACAAACACCACTCAGCAAGACACTGTTTCTACAGTGCTGCCAATGTAATCACAGGTAGACAAGTTCACAAACTTAATTGTCAACTTCTGTACATGTGTGCACACACATATATAACCATAAACCATATACATGGTCTTACACATATGTGGGCATATATATATATACATATACACATAGGAATACATAGAATTCTATTTTAAGAGTGAGAAAATTGAAATTTAATGGTCTTAAATACCTTTCTCAAAGAAGTGGTGTGTGTTAGAACTGGAGCTTTTCTTAAAATCCATGCCAGAGAAGAATCTAGCATTGACTCAGTTTAGCCAATCTGAGGAGCATGTAATACATTTTTTTGGTTAGCTTTGAAAAGACTTGAAGTTGTCACTTGAACTATGGATCCTCCTCCACTCCACACAAAGTTTCAATGTGTTTTGGAAGAAAATTTCCAAGTATTGCCAAACAGCTTTGATTATCTTTGTCATGTGACTAAGGAGATTACTCTAATGAAACCTGGTGAGTTTCTGGGGTAGTCTGGTGAAGCTTGGGAAATGCAGAAGCCAATTTTTAGTCACATCTGCTCCTCATCTTCCTTGGTGAGTCATGGAGCATCACACCTCTAGGCTTTCAGGTCAACTTGCATTTGGGGAGATCCCAACTAGAAAAAGTTTAAAATTAATCCCTTTGTTAAGGGATAGAAAGAACTTTGCTCCAATAAAATCAAGAAATGCTATCCATTCAATTCCTCCTCAGAGATCTATGAGTTAGTAAACTACAAACTGAGAAATTCTCTAGTGAAATGACTTGTTTAATTTTGTTTAACCTAGAGTCCCACCAGATCATTTAGTTAGCCAACCCTTTGTTCAGGGATACTTATTTACTAATCTCCTGCCAAAGACATACCTTAGAAAGGCTGGAAAATGATGGCCAGTGTGCCATCTTTAATGTCCTAGGAACCATGAATCTACAGACAACCATAGCAGTGTGCTTTTATAATTCACTCATGAAGAGTTGACAGTTTGTTCAGAAATAAACTAAATAAAAGTTTTAGAAGAGACAGAAGACAGCTCAAAAAAAGAAAAACAAAAAAGTAGATTAAAGGTATCAATTAAATTCTGACCGATCCATACATTTTGTGGGAGTGAACTTTAGAGACATCAGGGATAAGTTTATATACTTCTTAAGTCCCCACTTATTAACATATTTCAAAGGTTGGGAAGAAAAGATTTTTGCTCTAATCTGCTCTATACCATGTCTTCTATTCTGCCATTCTTCACTTTTTGAAAAATATAAGGTAAAATTGTTTTAGGATTTCTAGTTGTAAAAAACTACATGTAGACTATCTACTCTATGGAAAACTTGTATTAAAGAAGTAAAAGAACTGAGCATAAACCACTCAGCAATGAATTATTTTAATATTTTGATGTATTTCCTATTAATGTTCTTTAGTTATCTTTAATTGAACAATAACGTATGTCCTGTCCAAAAGCATTCTTATCTCTTTTCAAATTATTGCTTTAAACCTGTTTTATAATGTTATTAAAATCCCTCATAAACCTCTTAACAACTGCAGTTTTATGTTTGTTTTATGGTACACATCATTAACTTTCTAAAGTTATAGTTGTTGCAATTTCTTTGTTATTCTATATAATGCTTTAATGAACATCTTGATGCCAGAAAGTGTTGTTTTTGTTTTAGGTTGTGCCTAGACTTTGTACGTAGGTCACTATAAAAGTTTGGATATGGTTTGTTTGACTCCACCTAGTTTCATGTCGAAATTTGATTTCCATCGTTGGAGGTAGAGCCTGGTGAGAGGTGTTTTGGTCACGGAGGCTTCAGAAGGCTGTTCTCACAGGAGTGAATGAGTTCTCACTCAGAGTTGAGTTTTCACTCTTAGTTGAGTAAGTTCTCACCCTTAGTTCCCAAGAAGACTGGTTGTTGACAAGATCCTGGAACCTCCACCCATCTCTCTTGCCTCATCTCTCTGTGAGTAATTTATACAGGCTGCTCCCCTTTGCCATGAGTAGAAGCAGCCTGAGTTCCCCTTAGAAGTAGATGTGGCTGCCGTGCTTTCTATACAACCTGAAGAATTGTGAGCCAAATAAGCCTCTTTTCTTTAGAAATTACCAAACCTCAGGTATTCCTTTATAGCAAAAAAAAAAAAAAGGTGTACAACTGTTGCTTTTTGTCAGGCTCCTAGACTTTGTACATAGGTCACTATAAAATTTTGGAGACAGGCTGTGTTAGGGTCTATTATTTCCCTCCAAAAAACACAGTCGACAGTGTCCTTTCTGATTCACCTGTGCAAGTTTCCACTTGCTCAGCTTATTGGTGCTGCTGGCAGAGCTTCATTTGTTTCTGTCCTGCGCAGATTTTACATTTCTTAATTTTTTTACTTTTCTAAATTTTCATAATGACCCACCCACAACTATGGATAAAGAATAGATTAAATCAAATCATATTAAACATTTTAGTGAGTTGTGGCATATTTACTTATTAAAGGTTGCATGTCGAGATTGATAAAATTCAGTATATTTCTCAATAATTGAACTACCATCTTTCCTAAAGAACCTGTATCCAATGAGAATAATAAAAAAACAACAAATTTTAGTTCAATCTGAGCGAATATAGTCCATTGTAGAAATTAACATTGACCTTTAGGCGCATGGCTCGGTTATTTAAATACAATGTTCAGAGTCTTATATTTTCTCTCCTTTCCCCTCTTGTCTGCAAAATTGTTAGAATCTCGTGTGTTTGGCCTCCTGGTGTTCAGGAGTTGGAGAAAAATGAAGGTTTGATTAAGCCCTGTGGTTCCACACTGTGTCCCTGGATGACTGGTCTGGCCCACTTCTTAGTCTGGGACCATAGGGACATTTGTTCCACTTAGGTTTTCAGACCCACCTGCCTCCACTAACAGTTGAAGCTACAGTCTCAGTCAGTTGGCTGTCATTGAAGAGCCCCTGTGGCCTCTTTCCTGGGACCCTGGGCCTCTGTTGGCCTCCAAAAGGCTTAGGCCTTTCTCATGCCCTTCACGGGGTTTGAAGGCACCTCTGGGTGCTGTGAGCATCAAGACCAGGCACGAGGAATCCAGGACCATCCTCCTAAGCTCAGTTATCCATCTGTCCTCTGTTACTAGCTCCTTCACCATTTTTGAATCATGTGGAAAGTGTCTGTATAGAGCATGTCTCCTTTAAAAAGTGCCATCTCTTCTGTGAAAATGTGCCTAGTACCTATATGCTGAATTCAGAGGGACTCTCTCCATACAATGAGGCCTTTGAGGACAATAAGATCTAGTATTCTCATTTCCTGACCTTCTATCGTCTCCCTTCTTTTACTTACAACCTGCTGGCTCAGATATGATGAATGAAGGACTTTCATTTCCTCTGGCTTGTCTTTTATTCTTCTACTCTGAGTGCACAGTAAAACTCTAGGACCAAGTCTATCAGTCTGTCCTTTTTCAAGGTGGAGAGAAGGAAGCATCTTTTTTTTTTCTTTGACTAAGCCAGTACATTGTCTTGTTATGGAGACAAAAATACCATTTTCGGTAGCAAACAATGAATGTGAACTCTTTCTCTTGTCATTCCTGTTGTAGTCATTCTAATTGTCTTTTACTACCAAGCCGACAGATAGCTTGAATTGATTAGGGAAAAGATAAAGTACACAAAACCACGCTAGAGAACATCTCATTATAACATTGGAAAATATTACCATCATTATAGTCAACCCCTCAATGCTCTCAAGGAATGCGCCTAGCCCCCTAAGCTCCTGGCTTACCTTGTTAACCCATGTTCCAGATGTTGTATGCCTCGTGTAAAGACAAGTAATGCTCCCTCCTCTGGGTTTTGCTCATGCGAGTTCTCCTGCCTAGAATACCCTTCACTTCTGTCTTCAGCACCATCTCCTCCTGCCTGCTTGGGATTTCATCCCTCTGGTTGCACTAGCTATTTATTCTACCTGTTTAACTTTATTTAATACTATGATGCAAAACTTACTGAACTTTTAAAAAAATGAATTGTTCTTCCTCTAGAAGTCCCTTGAAATAAGGGACCATCTCTTATTCATCTAAATACCTCCAATAAATTTTATAAGGATTCATTAAATTTTGTTAAATGAATGAATAAAACAAGTAGAGATTATGACAAAAGAGGAATCCTGAATGGTAGATGCCTGTAACATTTTTGTGTGTTTTGACATTTTGGGGCAGTGTCTTGAGTGGCCCCCAACTGATACTAATGATAGCAAAAAAGGCAACAAAAAATGAACATGCTGCCAAATACCCACAGGTGAACAATCCCTCCGGCTGAGCATGCTCATGGCTGGGGACCATGAACTTGCCTGAACCATTTCAGCCCATCTCTAATGGAAATCTAATGGAAATCATAAATTACGAAAACAGGTCCACAGGTGCTGAAATTTACTACTGTGTTGACTGCTGGCAAGGGCTGAAACTGAAGAACAATGCACGATGTGCTACAAAAATGAAATATTTATTACATTCACATTCTCCCTGAAGCTTTTTTTTCTTGGTGGCAAAATAACAAAGCACCAGAATTTCAAGACAAACCAATTTGCACTGGCATTTTTAGAAATTTTGTTAAATAATTCTCTTTAATGGTTCAAAGCTTTTTAACACAGACACAACTTCATGAATTCTAAATAATCCTTAAAGCCAAAGGGAAAAGGGGGGAAATGTTCTATCTCACAAATTAATCTGCACTTTACTCATCACCAGATATATAACTATATACAATTACTTCAGCCTCACCAGTTACTAACCTCTTGGAGTCAAATTAGTCACCAAGGAATTGAATATTCATGGTTATAGGGTCACCTTAACAAACATGCGGAGCCATTGTCCTAAAGTACTGCATAAAGGGATATCATTTGGCTTGGAATGAGTCCTGAAGGAGATCCTAAATAAAATCACAGAAAGAAGAGATGATGTTGGAACCTTGATTGGAGAGTGTAGGATGGGAGGGAGTTCATCAGGGTGGAGGAGCACTATTCCAGGATGCCTTTCTTCACTATGGAAGCCCAGCCACCACAAGTTGAAGCCAATGTTGTCTTCTTGGATGAAATGGGACTAACATAGTGTTTCACCAAATGTAGGATCCAGACACTATAGCTACAGAAAGCAATTAAAAATGATATGCCAATGAGACCTTAAGGAAGCAATAAATCATAATTCGCCATTCAAAGGTATTTGTAACTCTCTAGAGATCTCAAGAAGAAAGATTCAGTTTGATGCTTTTTAAAAAAAATAAAATAAAACACTCAATTATTTCCCTTTTTAAACAAATGAGGCCTTAGGCTCAGAGTCTCAGGCATGCCAAAATAGATAACCCAAATTTAGAAACTTTGCTTTGATTGCACTGCATTTATTTTTTTACGGCTACTTCTTTTTCAGCTAAAATAGTAGTACATCTTTTTCATTTCATTTCATTGATCATACAAATTTTTTAAAAAACATATTGGGGGCCGAACACAATTATAAGAGGGACTTTATCTAACAAATGCAATCAGTATAACCTAATTCTTTGTTTCTCAATGAATCCCAAACAATAAAAAAAAATTAAATTTTTTAAAAGACTCAATTTCACACCTATGTGCAAGCTGTTAAGTAAATAAGAATGTAGATGGTACTGATATAGCAACAAAATGACTGAATAATGGGGAAAACTGACTTAATAAATACATCTATGTTTGTTCTCGAATAAAGGGCAGCTGGCTGGCCTAAGAAAACGCCATGTAACAGTCTTCAACTTACTTCCTCCAACCAGGAAACACAGATGGTTAGGTTCTAATTTCCTGAACTGGGTCAGGATGGAAGACGTAATCAGACCCAAAGCTTACACCTCAGACCTAAACTCTCAGTTGAGGGTCAGACTCTTCTAAAGAGCTCAGTTAGCCCTACTGTGAACTGGACCTCAGTGAAATTATTCACAAGCTACAGATGGAAACCACATGGGGAAACAAAAGAATAATAAATCATGTATTCGGATGCTGATGTCCTTTTTCACCTCTTATATATAACCATTTGTTAGCATTTTTATAAATATTCTTCCTAAATTATTATGATTAATAATTTCAATTACTTTATTATCGACATTAGTGCACACATGTTGGTAAGACAAATCAAGAAAACTAAAGATTTATGGCTATATAGCAGAGTTATTCTCCAGTAGAACATAAAAGAAAAGCTGAGAATGACTAAGGAACAGTTTAAAAATAGCATTCAGAAAATAAAGTCATTTAAATAAGTATTTAAAATATAAATTATAAAACAATACAAGGTCTTAACACAGTTGAAAGAGAAGTGTAGAATAAAGGGAAGATTATCTATTTTCAGGAAGACTCTCCTAATCTTAGAAAATTAACATCACTCTTACACCTTGATGGACCTATGGACTGTAGAGTAAGAAGTTCTGGTGGAAAGTTAGATATTTGCCCTTTTGAAACTAATATTTGAGTAAAATTGAAATGTACAAGTGGAGTTTTTATATTCTGTGCATATGGTATCCCAAAATAAATGTGGTTATGAAATTGCTTTTTCAAAGGAGTGGTCAATGTTAAAAATGACTTCAAGCTCCAAAAAAATTCTAAATTAAAATAAAAATGAGGCCAATGCCAACACTTTTTAATTATATTGTCCAAACATTAGATCTTACTAATAATATATTACTTAAGGCTGGAATAAGAAAGATCTCTAGAGAAAAAGAGGTAGACCATTGGAAATAAATAAATCTGAAATAAAATTAATCCTTACAAAGATAATCCCCCATAGAAAAATAAGCTCCCCTATGTACAAAAGCCCTTACATGCCTTAAAATCCCAAAAATGAGTGGAGGAAATATCCAACAAAATTTTTATTTTGCCTGTTTTAATTTGACCATGGGACAGAACTGCAGATACCAGTGAAGGAAATTTGACATAACTAAGAAAATTTTCCAAAGTTCAAGGATGAGTTTGTGAGCACAAACCAGAGAAATCGATTAGCAGACTCCAAGGCCCTTTGCTTTTTCAAAATAATGACAACCACTTGATGCCATGTCTTCTTTATTAACATGAGGGAAGGACCTCTAAAAACCTTTATATTAATACTTAAACTCCTCTATAATGCCTTCTTCTTTCTTTCTTTCTTTCTTTTTTTTTTTTTGACAGTACCCTCCCACACTGATTCTGGGCTTGCCTACATGTCTTGAAACAATGAAACAGCAGGAAACATCATATAAACAGAATCTTTAAAAGTATTTCTTCCTTTTTATTCTTTCTCTTGCTCTTCTGTAGGTTTCATAAGGACATGCCTGGTCTGACCTGATGAAATGAAGTGATAGCCAAGTGGAGAAAACCTGAATGTAGACTTAGCCATCCCTGACCTTGAATTGAACACTGACAAGCTGAGATCAAATGATCCCAATACAGACCAGGACAACTACCCAGCCCGTAGATTCTTAAGAAATAATCAATGATTGTTGTTTGTAGCTGTAATGTTTTGGTGTGGTTTGACATACAGCATATTTGTGGCGATGTATAGCAAATACAAACATCACCATCACTAATTTGTTCACAATGATCTGAAATGTGACTTTGTAAATTACAGAGATTTCAAAATTTACAATGTGGAGGAGTTTACAGTATGTAATCTCAGCATTGAACAGATTCGTTTATAATGCTCAGCCCTACAAACTATGACTTCCATTTCTGTAAGTAACATTATAGAATGTTATCATCATTATCATCATTCTCTTTATCATCTAGGTTTGAAAAGCCACTGTCCTTAAAAACTACAAAGTCATTATGTCAAATTGCGTTTCATCCCAGTGTCTCTGGGATGTCCCTTTTCCTTTCAATAACTACTTTCAGATCCTAACCATCTCATTTCTGAACTTTGTAAATAATCTCCAAATTGTAATGGAGTTTTGTTCCATTGAAATTTATCATACTTTATAGAATAGTTTTTCTAAAATACGTGTAATGGTAGCATCGTGATAATCCTCTATGCAAAAAGAAATCATTGATGATTCTCCATTTTTTTATAGTATTAAAACATACTTTGTAATAATAGGCATTTTTTGAATTTTTTTATCAAGACCAGCCTGGAATCCAGAGATGTGATGCAATCACATAAAGTAAAACCGTCTAGAAGCCAATGGTCATTGGTCATTTCATCTGTCTCTCTGTACTTCCTACCCACACCTTCTTTGACCTGCATATTACCACCCAATCTTCTATTCCTCATCCACCCAGGTGTTGCAAAGATGTTTCCATTATATTCAATGGAAATAGCATTCACTAAAGTTGCTTAACAATGGTGGTACTGAAATTCTCATTCTATCGTAAGAAAGTTTGCATACATTCTTAACGTCATCATAGGACTCCCTTTTATCTGCGTACCATAGAGTATATTTGACTTCACATCAATGACATCACTTCTACAAATATTTTCTCTGATACTAATATTTTTGGCATTTTTCTTGTTCTTTGTTCCTTGTTGGTTTTTTGTAGGCCGCTGCTATTCTTCCACCTTTGCCCAAAGTTTTTTCAAATTAATGTATATGTGTAATGCTTGAATCTGTTGTTGAAAATGCAATTATTTATTCTATGATTATTGTGCCTATTTCCCCGAAAAGAAAATTGAGGTTGTAAAAAAGAAATGATCTCTGGATTTTTTTGCTGTCATTCATTTCTATTTCCTTAATGTGTTTATTAATTGAGATGTTATTTAAAATATAACTATAGTATTATTAAACTGGATTCTTCCTTAGAGAACATGTAGTGTGACCTTAGATGATACTCCTCAAGCAGTGGAATTTTGGTTTCATTCATTTCATTTGGTATACTAAAATGAACATGTTTTCTATATTTATAGAACTAGCTTGTTTTGTCAAACTATATCTCAAAAATCAGAAGATAAAATGAATTTCTTTAAATAAATAAATGTGTGGTATTTTAAAAATTTTTTAAATTTAACTTTAAGGAATCTATTTCTAAATCTATTTATAAGGTGAATTTTTTCCTAAAAATATTTAAAAACATTCCTGTATATTAAAACTGAATAACCAAGTTCTAATTTAATTTAAAGAAAAAAAAAAAAACAGTAATATAAAAGAGGGATATGAATGCGTATGCGTGTGTGTTTGTGTAAGGCTGCTCAAGGGTGTGATTTTGATCTCACCTGTCTCTGAGCACTGATCACTGGCATACTTTGGATGATTGGAAGCCACTGAATGCAAAAGAGAGTCCTGTTGCTCATGGCAGTGAAAGAGAACTTGTATTACTGCAGCAAATATCAGAACTGCTCACCACAGTTGTCAAAAAGAGTCCAGGTTGTGCTAGGAGAGGCCAGCAAAGAGATTCTTATAGTTTGCCATCTTGGAGAGAGGGGAACAATTTTACCCCATGGAGACTACAAACTAATACAGCTTCTTTGAAAAGAAGTATAGAGAATCCTCAAAGATCTCAAATTAGATCTCCCATTTGACTCTTCCATCCTAGTACTAGGCATCTGCTCAGAAGAAAAAAAAAATCCTTTTATCATAAGGACATTTGCACTAGATTGTTTATCGCAGCTCAATTTACAATTGTCAAGACATGGAAACAACCTAAATGCCCATCAACTCAGAAATGGATTGACAAATTGTGGTATGTGCACTCCACAGTATACTATTCAGCCATAAAAAATGATTGTGATTTCACATCTTTTGTAATTTCCTGGATGTAGTTAAAACATATTCCTCTTAGTAAAGTATCACAAGAATGGAAAAGCAATGTACTCAATACTAATATGAAGGCAATGAACAATCTGAAGCATGCCCACATAGGAGAAAAACTCATTTCAATTCAAGTTGAGGGTAGGGATGAGGCACGGGGAACAGAAGGGGTTCTATCCCTGAATGGGCACGGAGTGAGGGCATTTGGCATGCCTTTTGTGTGTGGGACATAACCGCAAGAGGGACTCTACCTAACAAAATCAAATACTTTGACCTAGTTGTTTGTACCCTCACATTAACCTGAAATAAATTTACTTTTTTAGAAAAAGAAAAGTTTCCAGCTCTTGACTTCTCCCCTAAAAGGGAAAGGGAAGACTAGAATGTATGTCTGATGTTTTAGCTTTTCAAGGGGCTGCCCAAGGGACTTATTTCTCATTTGACAAAAAGTGCTGATAAGGAGCTAGCATACTGTGGTTGCCTAGGGACTTCCAAGAATAAAATAAAATGTGGCAACTTGTGGCAGTTGCAGAGGACTTACTATACCATAAACAGACACTAAAAAGAGCAAGAGCCCACAAGCTCCTGAGGAAAAAAACGTAACAAATTTCTCTAATTTGGAAATTGCATGCACAAGGTCAGAAAAAATACACTTCAATAAAAAGTTGGAGAGGCCCTCAGAATTAGTAGCTGAGCTAATTGACAAAGATTTTTCTCCGTATGAAATTAGTTTGTAAAAACTGGAAGAGGTACTTATTGTATTTTTTGAATGAAAATAAATACAATTAAAAATAACAATGCACATGAAGAATCAGAAGAATATTTACCAATTAAAGGGCCAAAAAATCTCTAGCAATAGATCCTAAAGAAACAGAGATTTATGAATTGCCTGATAAATAATTCAAAATAATTGTCTCACAGAAGCTTAAAGTTCTGAAAGAGAACACCAGATAGACAACTAAATGAAATCATGATGGGTTGGGCCACATCTATGGTGCATATTTTTATCTATAATAAAAAAATAAATAAAAAAAAATAAAATAAAAAAATAAAATAAAATAAAATTAACTTGTGGGTAAATATTAAATCTCCACATTAACACACACACACACAAAAAAGAAAACAATGCATGGGCAAAATCAGAATACCGACAGAGATAAGAGCTATAAAGGAAAACAGATTTTAGCTGAAAAATGCAATAACTGAATTTGAAAATTCACCAGAGCTGATGAACAGCAGACTTAGAAACTATCAGGTCAGAAGAACTAAAAGAAAAATAGAATAAAGAAAAGGGAAGAAAATCTAATGAATTTACACACACCAAAAGGAAGACCAACATACACATTAGGCAAGTCTTTGAAGGAAATGATAGAAAGATTGGAGCAAGCAGATTATGTGACATTTTGAAGGCCAAATCATTACAAACCTGAAGAGGAAATGAACCATTTCCAAAATCTATGAAGCTCAAAGTGATTTCACTAGGATAAACCCAAATAGGTCCACATTGGTCACATTACTATGTCTAATCAAAGTTACAAAACAAAAGGAGAAAATTTTATAAGTAGCCAGCAAAAAGCAACCAATCACATGAACAGGAACATCCATAAAATTAGAGTAGATTTCTCAGGAAAAACTTTACAGAACAAAAGAGAGTAGCATTCCAAGGGCATAAATAAAAATAAACTAACAAACCCTGCTAAGCAAAGCTGCATTTGGCAACAATGTCCTTCAGAAACAAAAGAGAAATGCCATCCAGATTAACAAAGGTGAAGGAGTTCATGGCTACCAGATCTACCTTACAAGAATTGCCAAAGGGTGTACTTCAAGTTGAAGTGAAAGACGCTAGATAGCAACAAAAAAGCATAAAAAACAGAAAGCCCTTTGGTAAAGGTAAATATAGACTAATGCAGAATTCTATAATATCATAACGGTGGAACATAGAGCACTTTTAATTCATGTAGAGAATATAAACAATAAAAGCACAAACATAACTATAGCCATAAAACTATGTTAATAAATACAAAGATAAAAAAATCTGATTTGTGACATCAGTGACAAACAGCTTGAGGGAAGAAGTATTAGAGTAGTTTTATATGTGATTGAAGTTGAGTTGTTATCAATTAAAAATAGGTTGTTGTAACTATAAGATATAAAATATAGGATATAGATCATACGATTCCCATGATAGCCATTAAGGAAATACCTACTGAAGATGCACATAAGAAATCAATAAATAAATTTAAAAATATCATATAAACTCTCAAAAAAACACTAGGGAAGATAGCAAGAGAGAAAAAGAAGAAAAACAACAGCAACAACAACAAAAAAGATAAGACATATGGAAAATAATTAATAAAATCACAACAGTAATTTCTTCCTTATTGGTAATTACAGCCAGTCTCCAGTTTATGAACAAGTTATATCCCTGGGAATATCTTTAGATTAGATTTGTACATAACTTGGATCCCTGATAAACAGAGCATATATGGTAATAATAATAATAATAATAATAAACTACAATGGCTCATGTAATACTGATACAATGATAATAATAATATAGTGAAAAAGTATAATAGCAATAATATACCTATACTGTAATAATCTATAGAAACTATTGTGCTCTCTTTTATAACTCAAAACAAACAGAACATAAAACAAACTTATATTAAAAAATTAAATAGGAGCTAGGAGAAGCTTCAGAAAAAAATGCTACATGTTAACACTCACCTAATGTTGCATGGGTATTTTGTTTACTAGAAAGGGACATTTTATAGGCAGGAGGGCAGGCTAACATTAATCCAAAGATAATGATGGAGTTGGTGCTGGAGAGGATAGATTGGATGCTGGAGAAACAAAATTTTATTCTGTTGCTGGAAGAGGAAAGTTTATTACTGAATTTAATTTCCTAGAAAAAGGTATGTAGAGTTGTTTATACAGTTTTTTTTTTCTTTTTTTCCATCACAAATGGACTTGTAGATGCTGATGTTCTTATTAACTGCATCGTAAGATTTTGTAAACTGCCCAGTGTTAGAAGCTAACACCTCAAGTGTAGCAAGTCCTGCTTCAATGAAACAAAATTTTTACCTAATTCTTTTATTGTAAACTGTCTTGGTTCTGGATTGTTGGATTCTTCATGTTCTTGTGTTTCTATCAGCTGCTTCATTATTTACAAGACTAACAATTAGGGTAAAGATGATGCTCCAATTAATAACTTAGACCATGTAGGCTTGTTTACATGTGTGGAAGAAACACATTTCTGAATTATTAATTCAATTATTTAATCATAAATTATCTTTATGGGAAGTTTTGAGACCCCATTTGTAAGTACACAACACTGTAGGTCACATCATCTGTCACTCAGGGACTGCTTGTACTTTAAATATAAATGGATTAAATCCTCCAATCAAAAGTCTTAGAATGGCTAAAAGGATATAAAAAACAAATCAAGATACAACTATACACTGTTTACAAGAGATACACTTCAGCTATAAAGACACACACAAGTGGAAAATAAAAGCTTGATAAAAGATTTTCCATGCAAATTGTAATCAAAAGAAAGCAGGAGTGACCACACTTATATCAGACAAACTAGACTTTAAGTCTAAACTGTCACAAAAGACAAAAAAAAGACAATATATAATGCTAAGTGGCTCTATTCATCATGAAACAAATATACATATATTAATATAATATAATGTAATATAATATAACATAATATAATATGTATATGTTATGTTAATAGCAAAGCACCCACATATAGGAAGCAAATACTACCAGAAATGAAGAGAGAAATAGCAAATACCACAATAATAACAGGATACTTCAAAACCTGCTTTTTAGTAAGAGATAAATCCACTGGAAACAAGATCAACAAGGAAACAAAGGAACTGAACAACAGTATAGAGAAATGGACCAAAAGACATATACAGAACACTCCACCCAAACGCTAAACCCACAATTAGCATAGGAAAGAAATAATAATTACAGCAGAAATAAGCTCAGTAAAGAATCAAAAAGCAATAAAAAGAAATCAACAAAATATGAGTTGCTTCTTTGAAAAGATCAACAAAATCAGCAAATCTTTTACTAGATTAACTAAGAAAAAAAAAGAAATTAAAAACTCAAATAACAAAAATCAAAAATAAGAGACATTACAACTGATGCCAAAGACAAAGGATCATCAGAGACTATGAACAGTGAGATGCCAACGAACTAGATAACCTTGGAAAAATGGATAAATTTCTGAAAATGTACAATCTATCAAAACTGAAACTTAAAGAAATAAAAGGTTTTCACTAGCCTATAACTAGTTAGGTGATTGAATCGGTAATTGATCAGCAATCAAAAAATAGCTAACAAAGAAAATATCAGGACCAGATGGCTCACTATATTCAGCAAAATAAGTAATGCAGCTTATTTTGGCACTCAAAAATAATATAATATATGATATAATATTATATATTTTGACACTCAAAAATAAGTTGCATTACTATACATGAAAAATAAACAATTTGAAAAGAAAATTTTAAAATATCCATTTATTATAACAAAAAAGAGAAAACTTTAGGAATAAATTTAACCAAGAAGCAAAATAACTACATACTGAAACTATAAAATATTGCTAAAATAAATTAAATATGATATAAATAAATGGAAAGACATCTTGTTTTCATCAATTGGAAGTCTTAATATTGTGAAAATGCCAATATTATACCAAGTGATCTAAATAATCCCTTCCAAAATTACAAGGCATTTTTGAAGAAAAAATACTTATTTAAGGACCCAAAAAGCCAAAACAATCTTCAGAAAAAAAACACAGCTGAAGGTCTTATACTTCCTAATGGTAAAACATTTTATAAAATCATAGTAATCGAACAGTAGGAAAATGGCATATAGACTGACATTTAGATCTATGCAACAGAATAAAGACCCCAGAAATAAACCCACACACATATGGTCAAATGATCTTCAACAAATGTGGTAAACCTATGCAATGGAGTAAAAATAGTGTCTTTGACAAATAGTATTAGGAAAACTAGATGTCCACATGCACAAAAATAAACTTAGGTCTTTACACCATACACAAAATGTATCTCAAAATGTACTGAAGACTTAAACATAAAACCTGAAACTGCAAAACTCCTAGGAAAACACACACAAACACACATAAAGAGACAACTTCGTAATGTTGGATTTGGTGAATACTTCTTGGTCATGACACCAAAAGTACTGACAAAAGCAAAAATAGATAAGTGAGACCATCAAACTTAAAAATGTCTGCACAGCAAAAGAAACAGTTAACAAAGTGAAAATGCATCCTACAGAATGCAAGAAAATATTTGTTAAGCCATATATCTGATAAGGGGTTATTATCAGGAATATAAATTAAAAACAAAAAAACAAAAAAACTTCCACAGCTTGACATAAAAAATCCCAAAAAAATCCAATTTAAAAATTGAGCAAAGGTTTTAACAAACATTTCTCCAAAGAAGACACACAGATGGTCAACAAGATATGAAAAGATGCTCAACATCAGTAATCATTAGGGAAATGAAAATAAAAAAGAGAACAATACATTACCTTACACTTGTTAGCATGGCCACTGTATGACAAAGCAAAGCAGAATAACTCCACAAACATTGGGAAGAAATTAAACTCCTGTGAACTGTTGATGGGAATGTAAATCAATACAGCAGCTAGGTTGAACACTATGAAGTTTCCTCAACAAATTTAAAGATGAACTACCATATGATTTAGCAAAATCATTACTGGGTATGGATCCAAAGGAAATGACATCAGTTTGCTGAAGAAACCTCCCCCCTCCGATGTTCTTGCAACACTGTTCACAATAGCCAAGATATGGAGACAACCCAAGCTCCCATCAGTGGATGAGTGGATAAAGAAGATGTGGTATATATACACAATGGAATATTATTCAGCCAAAAGAAAATAATAAAATCCTGCCATCTATGACAATGCAGATAAACCTGAAGGACATTATGCTAAGTAAAATAAGCCAGTGGAGAAAGCTAGATAGCACATGCTCCAACTCCTATGTTTAAGACAATTGATCTCATGAAGTAGAGGATGCTATGGTACCAACAGAGACTAAGGGTGCAGAGCAGATGGGAGGATGGGGGATTGGCTAGAGGATACATAATGACAGATAAGAGGAATAAATTTTAGGAGATATATTGCACAGCAGGGTGATTGTAGTTTATGACAGAACATCTTGGTCTTGTTAGGTGTAAAAATAGTGAAAGTTATATGCTAGCAGCACAAAAGTGATAACTATGTGAGGTAATGTGTTTGTTAATTAGATAGACTTAACCATTTGACAATGTACAAATACTTTAAAACATCATATGGTTCGTGATTAAAAAATGCAATGTTATCTGTCAATTAAAAAATTAAAATGTGAAAAACTGAAAAAATAAAAATAAATTTGAAAATAGTTAAAGTCTTTACCAGTAGATAGCTTTCCAAATATACTTGAAAATAAAATGTTTGTGGTGGACAAAGTAATTAATATCTTACTTAATGATGGTGTTTTATTAGGAAGTATTAACTTATATTATGGTCCCCTTATAAATGCAGAAAAACTAGAATCTGACAACCCCAAGCCAACATTTCCAATGATTTGAAGAAAATGTTGTCAGGGTCATAAATAAAATGAGATAACTCATTATAAATTGCTTAAAAATGTAATTTGAGATACAAATTACATGTAGTATTTACTTCTTTGCAATTCCTTTTTGTAGCAAAGAGTTCATAAAGAAATATGCAACTTATTTCTTCAAAGAAAAATGACAACTTTAAGGAGCCATGTGGTTGTAAGGATCTTCATTTTAATTGTGGTGTTTCCAAGTCCCAATTTTTGAAGTATTCAACTAGTATATTATTACATATAATCTATTGTTCTTGCACATATACTTTCCTCAATTGTATGATCAATAAGGAAAAAGTGCTGTGAATAGGGCAGGTGAGCTTCACGAGTGTTTGACTTTCAGGAAAAATACCAATGCATAATTTTTATTTACTAAGAACCTTTTTTTTTTCCTGAAAGGAGAGCATGAAAAAGAATAATTTTTAAAGGTCATAATGAGTTTTTTAGATGAACATAGATGTTCATCTACTTAGCTCACAAAAACAGTGGGATGGATAGGGAGTAATAAATATTCTTTCACATTTCTTTCTTGAGGGAAGAAAATACAAAGCAGTAAGTGCAAGGTCTGATCTGAGATTTTCATCTGTAATTTATTTAACAAATTTCCAGAGGATATGATTACATAGAGTAAGTGGTTATGATGCCTGTTTCTTGAGGTAGACTTAGATTCTTTTTTTACTATTTTTTATTAAATCATAGCTGTATACATTAATGCAATTATGGGGTACAATGAGCTGGTTTTATATACAATCTGAAATATTTTCATCAAACTGGTTAACATAGCCTTCACTGAATTTTCTTAATTATTGTGTTAAGATATTTCTACTCTACACTTAGTAAATTTAACATGTACCCTCGTAAAATGCACTGTAGTTGTGGTCCCACCAATTACCTTCTCTCTACCCATCCTCCCTCCTCCCCTCCCCCTCCTCTTTCCCCTTCTTCTTGGGCTATAGTTGGGTTATAGCTTTCATATGAAGTGACAAATTGGTTTCATAGTAGGGCTGAGTACATTGGATACTTTTTCTTCCATTCTTGAGATACTTTGCTAAGAGGAATATGTTCCAGTTCCACAGACTTGGATTCTTACTCCAGAATTACTCCTCAGTAGCTGTGTGGGCTTGACTGTAGGACGGATCCTTTCTCTATGTGATTTTTCTCACCTACTTAACACAGGCATAGAGGATTTCATTGGTAGTCTAGCATACAGAATAGTTACAAAAATTAAATGAGGTGAACACATGCTTAATATGGTGCCTGATACATAGTGAAATCTGTTGGATGTGATTAATGTTATATTACTGACATAGAAAGGACAGGGAGGTCTTTGCAAACAAACCACATCCTTCAACTAGCACGTGGCTGAACAGCAGACAAGTGAAAGTTAGGAGATGTGGGTCAGACTGCTTGAGTCTAATACAACCATCCGGATCCAACCCCAACTAAGCCTAACACTAATTAACTCCAGCTAACTCTAACTTATCTAGTTGTACGATGTTGGCAAACTATTAAACCTATGACTTAGTTTTGTTTGTTTTTCTTTTAATGAAACAAAGATAATGATAACACTTATTCTGAGTTCATTATGAAAAATTATGTATGCAAAATATGTTAAAGGTACTTATAAAAATTCCAGGGTCACGTGATTGTTCCACAAACCTTAGCCTGTATTATTCACTAAACATCTGAGTTTCTAGAAGCTTTACCATGGCTCAACATCTGAAAACATCATTAGGATAAAAAGCTCTGACTCTTCAAAGCTCTTAGAAATTTATGTGGATAAGTGCAAAGTTTAGAAAATATCTTCTAGAAAATGATCTCCTCACTAACACATATTCCCTGCTATGTACACTTGGTATCACATCATTTATTTTTTATACAGACGCAAATTGAGAGTCTAAATTTCTTGAGATCAGCAATTTTTTATAGAAGGTATTTTCTAAACCGGAACCTTCAGAATCCAGAACTATTAATTAAGAACAACAAATTTCTGAGATTTCCACAAGGGAGCCCTAGTTTTCATTTGGGCTCACACTTCCTAATTTCTTCTTGTGAGATGCCATATGTGCTCCAAAACCTTGGAGAGACTTTGCTTAGTGATCTACACCAGCTTCTTTTCCTTGCTCTTCTTAATACTCAGCAAGCTTAAAATATCAGCCCAGTATTTCACAAAACCTGTAAAGCGTGGGTTACTTCCAACCACAGCATTTGGACTAATTCCAGTAAATCAGCACCACAAAGCACATGCTTGCTGACGATGTGAACCAAGAAGGAAGCCTGTAGTATTTGTTTTGACAAGTTTGGCCCCACAGCGTTTGAGAATATGCTACTCTTGCTGTCTCAACCTTGGAGATTGGAACTATCATTACCATAATAGTAGAAATCATCTCCCCTTGCAAAGAGCATGGGTGGCTTTTCATTGCTTACAAGATCAAGTCTGTCTTAACCTAGTATTTAAGAATTCGCCTCCATTAGCTCTCATTTCCCCTCCTCTCTGCAACAGCATTTACTGCAATGTGTTTGTAAGCTTTTCCTGACAGAGGGTCTATTTAAATATATTAACATCCGGAGAGCAAATTAGTTTGGGAAATCCATAGTCTAAGCATCTCTGAGTTATTCCTCTGAGTACTGTAACATATTAAAGGCTCTGAAAAGTCCCGCACTACAGAAACTTGCCTGATTTATTTAACTCAAATTTATCCAACAAAAACAAACCAAAAAATCCAAAAATCTTTGGCTTTCTGAAGCACAGTCAACTGAAGAGACAAAGTCTTAAAATAAAACAATTATTCAGTGGACTGATTTATTTTCTGTCCTTCCATATAATACGTGCCTACCCCCCAATTTCTGTCTCTCTGTGTGGAGATGTGTGTTTAGGAGTGTGTATGTGTTTTCTCAAGTTGATCGCATCCCTCGATCCATTCCCCACAAGAACATCCTTCTCTCAGGTTATAACACACCAAAATCGCACCATCCAACTCCTCTAGAACCCGTTATGTGTAGTGCAGCGACTTGCTCCCTGACCAAAATGGTTTTAGCCTTCACTAACATATATTACCTGCCACTTACACCCGGTATCACATCTTTTTCTTTCTTTCTTTTTTTCCAGATGCACGTTGAGAGTCTAAATTTCTTGAAATCAGCAACACTGTTTAGTTTAAAAGAAAGGTTTAACTTTCTGTTTAAAAGAAAGCAGATGGATGGGGCCACCCAGCCCACTCTGTTCTCAATGGTGGGATTCCCTGTCGGTATAAAGTAAGATACTTTCCGTGCAGTATCTGGCATACAGAGAACACTCAATAAATATCATTAATATTGTTGCTGTCTTGCTCCCATGATGCCTCGCCTTTACAGTTACTGAACAGTTTTAGTCATTGGTTTAATTAATGGGATGATACTGTTTGCTCTCTGTAAAGTGCTTCAGCTTCTGTCATCCCATCTGTAATGTACCAAGAAACAGACATAGGCAACAGAGTGGTGATCAGAGTGTGCAAAGCAAGAGGAAGGGCGAGGGCTGTGGGACAGGAGCTGCGCGTGGAGAGGGAGCAGAGGAGGTGGGGTTGGCCGGCAAAGGGCAGTGAGGGCTAATGCCGCCCAATCCACAGGACAATAGGCTGTTTCTTTACCCAAGCGCCACAAAAATGGCAGACAAATACCTCTCGTCATTCATGATGTTTCCCTTTCTTGATCTAACATGCCTGAAGAATATGCTGGTTTAATATTACACCAGTCAGGCAAAAAGGAAAGATGATTGATTCTAAAAGGAACAGCATGTCTTGTGGTTTTAATAGCTCTGATGCCTCTGTTTTTCCCTCAATGTAGAATCTCTATGAGAAAATAGTGGCCCTCATTAATGCCCTGCTTACAGACGCCTCATTGTTTTTACTTGCGCTATTTCTTTGCACTTGGATATAGAAGCAATAAATTTCCAGGGAAATGAAACTCACTTATCAGATTTCCCGGCATCAAGTTTCATATTAGCAATGAAAAAAATCAGTCTAACTGGACTCAATATAGCTGTAAACCAATATATGTAAGCCGTATCAGAGATTAAGCCTTCATCGTTGCATTCGTGAGCTTCCCACTTCAGTCTGGACGGAATAACAATTTTCCTAGCTGTTATTTAATGATGTAAAATATTCCTAAAAATAGTTAATAACATTATTTCAAGTAACAAAGAGAACCAAAAAAAGTGTAAATCAAAGGAGCACATCTTCCCTTTAAATTGTTAATTTCCAAAATGTCCTAAATTCTAAAGATGACAATGCTTTTATTGTTCTTGTAGTGCTGTCAGAAGTACTAAAAATCAGTTTATTAAAGTTTCTTTAAAAATCAGTAATTGAAAGTTTATTTAGCTGAAAAGTCCTTACTGCAAAGTCTTTGTTTCTTTTAATTTAATATCAAGTTCAGACCAAGAGAATTTGCTTAATATTAATTAACTACTACGTACTTGCATTTTTGACACAAAAGAGTCACCAACTTTTAAAAATTTTTTAAAATGTAAATAGTTATTATTAGAAGATGCAGCAATAGCCACAAATGAATTTATGTTTGCCATTGCCTTGCTGGTTTGGAGAATGGGTAGTGATGGAGACGCACCGTAATTATTGGTTTCTCTGTTTTGGAATAGGGTTATTGTAAAGATGCACACACAAACACAAATGCACACCGTAAACGTATGACGAGTTACTGCAGAGACTATGTATGCTTAAGATTCTAATTAAAGCAGTTAGCGATGACTCTCATTTAGCAGCACGTAAAATGAGTAATTATGCTTGTTCAAAGAAGCCAGGAAACATAGCGTTAGCAACTGTGAAAGAGCATCTCATGGATCTGCAACCTTTAAACCAAGGAGAAATTGGGAGGGAGAAAAATCAGAAAGCAGAAACTGAATGTAACGGCTTACCAGCGCTCCTTCTGCAAGTATGCTGTGATGCCTTTTCTTATAAGTGATGTTTTTAATTTATGGTGCAAGAGGTCCAATATCCTTCCTGTGAAAAGTGCGTGTCTGCAGATTTATTTTAACCTAAACTTTAAAAGATGCAAGATGTGATAGCCATTATATGACCATCTTCAATCCAGAAGCATCTGAACATATCTAACTTGAACATTTGGACAAATAACTTCAATTATAAACTCCTGTTTAAAGAAAAACTTTTTTCGAAAAACATTTACGAACAGCATAGTGGTACAGAAAGTGATGCTATTTACAGGCATTTATGCACTTTTAGTTTAAAGAGTGTTTTTAACTGACATAAAAATTTTAAATATTTTGTAAGATAGAAACAAAAGAGAAAATAAGAAACAAAACAAAAAAGAAAATCTTTGCTGTCTGTAGCATAAAAGAGAAAGAACTGAATTTCTAACCCAGTGGGCACTTGGTACGTCACCTTTGTTGAACAAATCTCCTCAAGAACTTCTCTCAGGTGCATTTTAAGTGACCTTTTTTTGTCTGTGAGCCACCATTTTCACCATCTTAGATGATCAGATGTTGTTTAAATACTGCATCAATTATTGCCATATTTCAATTTTAAAAAACTACCAAATAATTTTTCCTTAATCTATAAGTGCTTTTTAAATTTTCTTTTTGTTCTTTAAGTATAGTAAGTGCAGCTACGAATCTACCCAGGTATCCAAATTAACCTCAAAAAGTGCTTGGAAAGTCTACCATTTTATTTACGCCCCTTTCTGATCCTCGCCACTAGGAGGCACTGCAGCCTGCTTTATGAGGGGCATGAAATCCAGCGAAGTGAATATTCCACACAACTATGGCTCTGGTGTCATTCCCTATTTAATGGCTGTCAGTGAGGGGGAAAGACAACGTGGCGGGTAATTAAAAGCAAATTGCAGGCAGGAGATGACTGCACAAGAATGATATTGTCATTAATACTGATTTAACATGCACCTGGGTAAGGTGAGGGAGCGCGGCAAGGGAATTCACACTGAAGCCAGGGTTGCCTGATTTAAAGATGTAGTGTTTCCAGTTGAAGCATGTTTTAAAACTGAATAAAACCATCATATTATGACAGCAGAAATAAAAGGGGAAAATATGTTCTACATATGTCTGTAAAAAAAAAAAAATTCTATTTCTTTCAGCTCTGTGGACATAGTGTGTGTCTCTCCTCTGAAGTTCAAAAGTATTTTTGCAGAAGGCTTTTTCCCCCTGTTGTTGACTTTTTCTGTATTGGTTTGTAATCTGATCCTGCAATTTTCTGTTTTCACAAGACTCTGAAGATGGACCATTCGATTGAAACAAACATCATTGATTTACAAAAAACTTTTGTGCTTTGGGGAAAAGATTTCAATCCCAGAAACATTTTAAGAAAATATTTACCTTATGGGATTCAGGGATTTTACCATTCATGAACACCTTGATAGAGCAGTTGAAATCTAGGATTGAAACCTCATCAAAGCTATGGTCAATAATACTATAGAATGAGGCAGGTGGCTCAATGTGGTGAACCCCCAAATAAAGAAAAAAGATCACCATCATGTTAGTGTCCCTGAAATTTAGGATTTAAAAAACATTTTAATTTTTTAAAAACCGCTAATCAGAGTTCAAATTAATTAGTCCACTTTAAGATACGTCAAAATAATGTGGTGGATAGTTTAATATTCACAAAACATTTCTATATTATTGCCAAGGCTAAAATTTACATCTATTCCTCGGTAGAAGAAAAGTCTAGTGGTTTAGATCATGCACAAATGAAAAACAACCTCTTATTTAAAAGATATTGGCTATTTCAGGTAGAAAGTGTACCAAAGTTAAACACATTGATGGTGAGGGAGAAATATGGTTACAGTTCAGCCCGTGACTGAAAACCCTGTGCTGATTGATAAATCTCCTTCTGGTTTCACCTTAAATGAAATGTGTGCATTATAGAAATGGTTATCCTTTGCCCAGCGCCAAAAGAGATGAATCATTAGGGATGTCATGAAGATTTATAATCGCATCATGAAGAAAGTAAATTCAAAGTGCATTCCTTGGGCAATAAAGAACATATTATAGAGAGAGAGCTCACTAAACAGGGCAGGTAGGGAAAAATGATCAAATGCCTTGTGGACTAGACCCAGACAATGAGAATTGTTTCAATACCCAAATCACGACTTTCAGAACAGTGATGAACATACCTTCTGAATTTTATCCACAATACTTTGTTACTGACATTTTAATGGGTCTTACATTTGCAAGATCTTTTCCTTGTATATTTCTTAGTGGTTGGTTTGTTTCATTCCTTTACTTTTAGTGATGCTAGCTAGCTTCCAAAGAAAGTAGACATACAAAAAGTGCAAGTAAACATAATAACCTTGAAAAAAATGGATAAAAGTTGGAACTTTTGCCTTCCTGAAGAGATACACACAGTCTATGGTGGCACTGGCTCCACTGCTGGCTGCTGCGATGTTAGATAGGCAGGAGACACACAGGGAAGAATTTTATTTTGCTTGCCCTTTCTAAAATGTCAAAGAAAATTTTCTCTAAGGAGGCTTGCAGAAACTGTGACCCTTAGTGAATGAGCAGACCTGCCCAGTGCAGGCCAGTGGTACTTGCTACCCAAACCTCAGGCAGAAGAAGCTGTATTTTGGGTGCCAGACAGAATTTCATTTTCAAATTCTGTTCTCACATTGTAACTGAAAACATCGGTGAAGCTTGTTTCTACTCAAGTCTATGAATTATCTAGGATCAGTGGGTTTTATGAGGGGGACAAAAAAGATCCTGGTGGTCTCAAAGGAGAAGTCACTCAGGAGAAGATGAGTATCCTCACATTTCAGGCTGTGCGATAAAGAACACAGCATCGGAAAGCCCAATTGTCAAGGAAACTTGCCGACAAGAGTGAAAGGGACAATTATTTGGAGGGAGGGGGTTGCTTTGTTAGAATTAATATTGACTTAGGACATGTGGCAGGTCCTCTTGTTCTGACTGGTCTGTACCAGGACGCATGTGTTGGGGACATGGACAGTGACAAAAAGATCAGCATTTAAGCTCTCTTTCCAATTTTCACCCCATTTATTTTTGGATGGAACCTGGCACTCACAGTCTCTTTAACTCTTCTCCCAGGTTGATGGTGTAACAAATATAATTTTTCAGCAAGATGGCTGCTGCCAGAAGCAGGCTCAGAAATGTCCATTTTAATTAAACATTTTACTTTCTATTACATCCCACAGTTTGCACATGGTGACACAGGCTTTCATCACAAGGACGTTCAGACTGCTGTATTAGGACTGCCTTCTTATGCAGGGGAATTCTCGTTGGGGAAAACGACTCACATATGGAAAACATAGTTTTTCCTTTGGCTTGATCTATGGGAAGTTATTTTTAAAAAGATAATAGTAGTGGTACTTCTAGAACTCTGATAAGATTTTGAGGTGTCCAGCAGCAGGGATTCCCCTAAATTGATGAAATTATGTAATGACTTACTTGCACAAGTGGCCTATGTTTTGTTATGGATCCTCTTTATTGATATGAGAGAAAAATATGACTATGCAACTTTATAAATATTTCTGTGCTGATAAATTATTACCAAAAAATGACTTTCACTGAAAGTACCCCCAATACATAATGTACCCCTAAAAGCAAATTAAGCAGACTCCATTATTATCCTCTAGAACAGGCGTCCTCAAACTGCGGCCCGCGGGCCACGTGAAGGGGTGTGAATTGTATTTGTTCCCATTTTGTTTTTTTACTTCAAAATAAGATATGTGCAGTGTGCATAGGAATTTGTTCATAGTTTTTGTGTTTTTTTTTAATCTATAGTCCGGCCCTCCAACAGTCTGAGGGACAGTGAATTGGCCCCCTGTTTAAAAAGTTTGAGGACGCCTGCTCTAGAAGCTTATAATGCAAAGCACATACTCATACAGATATGCTTCGTGTTCCAAACTGACACATAAACACACATTTCAAGAACCTTTTTAGATGGCTCCAGATTAGGAAAATCTCTTAACTGCAACAGGATCCGAAGCCCATTCGTGGCTCTTTTTGGAGCACATCACTTGAATAATTTATCATTCCAAAAAGGCAGGGAAGAACTTTTTGTCAGTGTGCAGGCTAGACAGAATTTTAATTTAGGCAGATAAAATTGGGAAATAGTTGCAGCTCAAGTATCGTCTTTTTAAACACACATATGAAAGGGAACTCTGGAGAGGAAACAGTTTCTGGGAGCCATTTCATGTCGTTTAAAGAGAAATACCTTAGGTTCACATCACCCTGACTCAGACTTGTGACTAGGAATTAAGTAGAGCTGAAATTCCCCACTAAATGTTCTCTCTCCTGATTTCCCCACAAACAGCCTCTGTCACAATTTCTTGGTTTAAGTCAGTATGTCAGAGAACTATTTAAAGTATGAGAGATGTTTAATTCATTTCTTTTAGTTTCACTTTCGAGCATTGCTTTTTATTTTCTTTTTAAAAATTATCATCATTATATAACATTAAATCTCCCTCCCTCCATCCTTCCCTTCCTTCTTTCCTTCCTTCTTTCTTTTCTTCACAAGAACAGGCTCCATTAATATGCATTTGTATATTATTTAATTATCTGTTTCTTATTGTTTCTGTCCATATCAGTAGAATCATCTCTCCAAAAACTGAAAGGGCAGATTTTGTAGGGCATTGAATTATAAAGTTCATATTTTTGTCATATTCATGCTCACATTTAATTCCTAAACACATTAAGGAAATACCTTCACAGCATTTAGGTTCAATATATCTAAATTTAGAAAACTATTCAAAAAAGTTATCAGTATAACTGTGAGTGATGCCAGGCCTGAGATTCAAGATTAGTCCTCTGTATAAAACAGATAGTTTTTCAGAGTTTACATTCACAAGACTTTTTTTTTTTCCTTGATAATTGCCTGCATGTGCTAAAACTCATGACAGCCGCCTAAGACAGGAGATTACTGTTTCTCAAATGAAGAAACCGAAGTACTTAGGCAAAGTCACACGTTTGGATTGCCCGGGTGGAGATAATGTTTTACCTGACAAGCTGATCCAGTGAATCCTTATGCCTCCCACAGAGTTGTATGTGGAGTAAGAACCAAGCAGTACAACGCATTTAAGGAAATGAAGTGTGCTCCTGCACTAATCTCCGGAAAGACAAAGCCTCAAAAGATCAGCTGGACGAGGAAAAAACTCCCTAAAAAAGAAGCTATAGGCCACCCACAGAAAGCAAGCAGGGCTGAGCGTGGGATGCAGCACATACTCAAAAACCTGGTACCTCATAAAAAAAAAATCAATGTCTGTACCCTCTGAGCATTTGTGTGCCAATATGTGAGTAGACGTGTATTATGCATTCGTGTTCATGTGTAGATGATGATAAAAAAATAGTCTTAGAAAACAATTACTCGATTTTAATTTCAAAACTAGAAATCTTGGTCATTTTCTCATAAATAGGCCTCTGATTATTGTTTATTATTATTGCTGTTGTTAATTTATTATTCTAATGACTAAGAGATGGACCCTAAGGCATCTGTCTCACACCTGAGCTCTAGTCCCAGCCTTTACCCCAACCCAGATGGACCTGGTTATTTCTTTAGGCCTTATTTCCCTCCTTTTCAACATTCCTGTGAAAACAACTTGCTTATTTAGGCATACAATAATTAAGGAAGTGAATGTATGTAAAGTACCAAGCAAATAGTTAACATTCAATAAAGGTTAGCTAATGATGAATATGTATACATGGAGCATTCAACTGCCAAAGTTATGCAGATTCTAGATCAGGTTAGTTCTGACTTTATTGAACCAGCCTATGTACCAAATAAAGGACTCAGCATCTGAAATGTACTCAACAAATGATTTTGAATGAAATAAACATTTTTCTTGACCCTGTTTTAAAATGCTAAGGATGCCAATCGGAATACATTCCCCAGAGAGCTATGCTGCCCTTTCACCTCTTCATATATTTTAAAAATTCTTATAGGATACCTTTTTCCTAAATTGTTTCTACTTTGTTGGAAATTATGAATGATAATAATTTATAACATCAATATTTACATTATGAATTTCAATAATTTATGAAATAAATACATGGATTTACATGTATGCCATTGACATGGATATATACTTTACATTTTTCCTGAGCAGATATCTAAGAATTGAATTTCCAAATTATATGGTTAGTTCATGTTTAACTTTTTAAGAACTGGCCAAAGAGTTCAAAAATTCAAACATGGCCATGGCATTCTACATTCCTGTGGTCAATATATAAGGGGACCAGTTTCTCCACATTCTTATTCACATTTGTTATTATCTTTTTTTTTTTATTATGATGATTTCAGTGAGTAAGTGAATTGTGGTTTAAATTTATATTTTCCTAGTGACTAATTATGTTAAGCATATTTTCATGGGCTTATTAGAGCTTTGATGTAACTTCTGTTGATGTTTGGCCCATTGTCTAAATTAGGTTTTATCTTATTATTATTGAGTTGTAAAAGATCTTTATATATTTTTGAACACACAGTTTTCTTTTTAACAGGTGATTTGAAAACGTTTAGCCTTTTCTTTGGCTTCTATTGCCTTCCCTTTTTGTGGCGTCTTTTGAAGCAGAGCTTTTGAATGATGATAAAATTGATGTTAAGTTGATTAAACTATTATTTTATGTATCAAAATCCTGGTGTTGTATCTAAGAACACTTTGTGTAACTGCATAGTCAGAAAGGTATTTTCTCACAAAACTTTAATCTAGAAGTTTTATTGTTTAGCCTTTATATTGAGACCTATAACCCATTATGAGTTAGTTCATCTTCTGTGTGCAGTATCTACTTAGCTCAGCACCACTTTTCTTTCCTAATTGAAATATCTCCAAAGGTGGAAATATTTATGGAATTTCAAATCTGCTTTAATCACGGCACTGTCTTTATTAATCTAGCTTTGTAGTACTCTTTTATATAAGGTAGTGTGGTAGGGAGAATCCTAAAATGGCTGCCTGTATTTCCCATCCTAATCTCTGGGATTTCATAATGCGATGAATTATTATGCATAGATTGTATTACATTGCTTGGCAAAAATGACTTTGCCTCTGTAATTAAGGTTACTAATCAGTTGATTTTGTTGTAATCAAAATCTGAGCATCTCTGCCTGGGCCTAATCTAATCAAACAAGTACTTTAAGAGAAGTTTCTGAAACAGAGAGGAGAAGAGAATGTGTAGGAGAGCTCTTCAGTGACAGGAAGATGTGGTGTACTGTTGCTTCTTTAAAGAAGGAAAAAGCTATGTGATAAGAAATAAAGGGGGATTCTAGAAGCAGAGAGCAGCTCCCAAGCAACAGCCAACATGGTCTCAAGAACCTTAGTTCAATAGCAGGTAGAAGGCCAATTTTTTAAGAACAGGAATGAGCTTTGAAGAAGACCCTGAGATCAATTGAGAATAAAGCTGGCTGACACCTCAATTTTATCCTTGTGAGGTGCCAAGCACAGAACATAGTTCTGTGTGTTGCCCTTCCGATGACAAGATCTGTGAGGTACTAAACAGATTTTGTTTCAAACTGCTCAGCCTGTGGTAATTTGTCTTATGGCAAAAGTGAACCAAATTAGTTCATCTTCTTCAAAATTGATTTGGACATTTTCAGTACTTTTCATTTCATGTAAGTTTTGGGATTGGCTTGTCAGAGTCCTCAAAGAGACCTGCAATTTTGGACTGAATTGTACCTGAACATTGGTAGAACTGCCATTTTAACAATATTAAGTCTTTCGCATATGATATTGAATGTATTTCCATTTACTTAAATCTTTATCTAATTCCTTTCAGAATTGTTTGTGTTTATTTTCAATATTCAAATATTATAATAGTTTTATTAAATGTATTCCTTAATCCTATTTTGTTCTTATGGTAGTATTGAATTGTTCCTTGCTTGTATACCAAAATATTGATTTCTGGATAGTCATTTGTATCCTCTGTCCTTCCTAAACATATTTATTATTGGTTCTAGTAGTTTGGGGGTGGATTTCATAAGATTTTTTAACCTAAGGATTTTGTTACATAGAAATAAATGCAACACATTATTATGCATATACAGAAAAAGTGATTTTGAGTTTTTCTTTCAAAACCCAATATCTTTTTTTTATTTTTGAGACACAGTCTCACTCTGTCACCCTTCATCAAGTGTCATGGCATCATATCTCACGGTAACCTAAAATTCTTGGGCTCAAGTGATTCTCTTTCCTCAGCTTCCCAAGTAGCTGGAACTACAGCTGCCTGCCACAACTCCCGACTATCTTTTTTTGTGTGTTTTTTTACTCCTGCTTGGACTGGTCTTGAACTCCCGAGCTGAGGCAATCCACCTTGCCTCAGTCTCCCAGACTATTGAGATTACAGGCATGAGCCACTGTGTCTGGCCACCAGTGTCTTTATTTTTATTATTGGTACATTTACTTGAATCTTCATGAAACTGTTGAACAGAAGTGGTGATAGTGAACATCCTTGCCATGTTCCAAAATTAACAGAAAAACTAATCCACTAAGCTTGATGCTCGCTGTGTTTTCTTATGGATGCCTTTATAAAATTGAGAAGTTCTGTTATGTTCTCAATTCATGGAATGATTTAATCAGCAATGTGTGTTGAATTTTGTAAATGCCTTTCCAGCATCTATTGAAATGATAATATTTTTGTTCTTTAATCTATCATTATAGTATATTACATTAATTATTTGAGGTATGTTAAACTAAGCTTGCATTCCTAGAATAAATCCTGCATGTTATGATGTATGATGCTTTATATATATGTAGCTAAACTCAGTTCACTGATATTTTGATAAAGATACTTGTGTCTCTCTTTATGAGGGATACTGGCCTAAAGTTTTCTTTTCTTGTGGTGCCTTTTTCAGTCCCCTACCAAAAATCATGACCTCCTAGAATGAGTTTGGAATTATTTCTTCTACAACTGCTATCTGAAAAAAGCTTTTGAAAGATTGATTTTGTTAAATATTTTATTGTATTTACCATAGAAACCTTCTGAGCCTGGAATTTTCTTCCTGGGAATGTTTTTAATTACGTATTTAATTAATTGTTATCAATGTATTCAAATAATATATTTTTTCGTGAATAAATCTTGGTAATTTGTGTCCTTTGAGGAGTATGTTATTTCATTTTAGTTGTCTTGTTTTTTGACATATCAAAATATAAAATATAAGATATGAAGAAATATGCTCATCATATTTTTTTACAATCATATTTGTTTTTAGGGTTAAATATCTATTCTTTCATTTCTAATTTTGATAAATTACAGTTAGCTAAATGATTATCAATTTTCATGACATTTTTAAGAACCCAACTTCTGAGTTAATTTTGTTTCTTTTTCTTTCTTTTCTATTCACTGATTTCTGTGCTAATCTTTGCTATTCTTTATGTCCTACTCTGGGAACATACTTTAAATTTTTATATTTAAAGAAATATAAGTCAAAGAATATCTCTATAAAATACAAAAAAATCATAGATAAATTTAGAATAAGATAGTTCTCTTAAAAATACTGGGGCAGGGCAGTGCCTGTGGCTCAAAGGAGTAGGGCACCAGCTCCATATGCCAGAGGTGGGGGTTCAAATCCGGCCTCGGCCAAAAACTGCAAAAAAAAAAAAAAATACTGGGGCAGATTAGAGTTTGAAGAAGAGTCAAATGAGATTGTCCAAATAAAACCAGTCAAAAAATAAGCCTCCCAAAGACTAGAAAGCTATGATAAAAGTACAGTAAGAAAATAGTTAAAGAATTTAAAACAATATTTATAAGTAAAAATTAAATATTAGTGCTACAAAGAGAACGCCTGATAAATCATCCAAAATCAAAAAAAAAAAATTATAACTAAATAGCATTTACAGAACATGTATGGAAGAGATTAAAAAGAGAAATGAAAAAAAAAAGTGAGAAAAGATTTTATAGGAAAATTCAAAAAAAAAAAAAAAATTCAATAAGGCCATAGCATTATTGCAAATGTGATTTCATCAGGAGCCATTAAGCAGGAAAATAAAAGTCATTTCCTAATTACATGTAAGGTACAGTCTGGGAATATAAAAGCAATACACATTCATATGCCACATAACACAGAACAAAAATATAAGCTCATCAGATATACAGAGAAAAATAACAGAAACACACTTACTGTAAGAAATGGAGAAATAATATTTTTGATAATTTACAAGTAAACCAAAAAGAAATAGTTATACCCAAAATACAAGAAATATTATACGGGTGACTTATATATTTATTATTCTTTCTACCCTATTACAAAAGTGGTTAAGATTACCTAATAGTTTACTTAACATATGTTTGTTTGTTTTATCTAAGGTGGTGCTTATAACTGTTTGATAGGGTTATTTCTTTTATATTTATTTAGGAAATAAAAATAAACTGCAAATGGGGAGATCAGTTATTTTCCCTATTTCTGTTAACTAATAAATTCTATAGTGATATTCAACTTTAGGTCTGTCTGCTTCCAAAGCCACATTCTTAATCAGACTGAGGTCTGTCTATTTCAAAAGCTGCATTGTTAACCAATTTGTAACCACAATTTGTACAGGATGATTTAGATGTACACATTAAAAATTAATATCTAGAAACTAATATTTTTTCTAAACTAAAAACTATAATGTTTCAAATGTTTAAATTACAGAAAATTGTCTAAATGTCTAACAAATCAAAGGATATTCAACCTACACATGTGAACTTTAAATAAGAAAAATTATGGTTAAAGTAATAAAGAAAAGTTAGAACCAAAACTGTATATAAATTTATAACATAAATGTATAATATTGAATACATTACTTGCTGTGACATGTTTTACCTGAATTAATTATTTAGCTATTGATCTTAGAAAATATCTTCAAGAGAAACACAAGGAACACAGCAAGATTTTAATTAAGGAAAAAGAGAATAACTTTACTCACCAAAATTCGACAGTGAATACAATTGTGTGTTATGTGGCATTTGAATGTGACTTTATTTTATTCATTAAAAAAAAGGTGACACTCTATAAGCCTTATTATTTCAATACAATTACAATTTAATTGATTTTTTAAGTAGTTGGAGTCTTACTATGTTGTCTAGGCTGGATTTAAACTCCTGGGCTTAAGTGATCCTCCCACCTTAGCCTCCAGCATTGCTGGGTACACTGACCAAAAAAATTAATGTTCTTTCAGATAAGTAACAGAAATATGCAGCAATATAGTATAAAAGAATAATTAGGAGAATGTAGTAGCACTAACATTTCAAAGTACACTCAAATGTTACCAAATCATCACACCTCAATATGAGTTCTAAAACAGACATTTTTCTCAATGAAAACAGACCGCCCTGTAAAAAGCCACTTATCTATAGTATAGGAATTTAATGCATAATGTAAGTGGCATATAAAGAAGATATAGACTAGATAACAAATGTAATTTTCTCCTTTAAGATAAATTCATTTACATTTTATGTATTTGAGTGATCGGTATTACAATTTGAGAAAAAACAAATTTGGAAAATAAATTTTTACTACATATGATAACATTAGAACTATTCATTCTAATTTATACATATATTTTACTGATCAGTAAATAAATCATATACTTCCCTCAAAGGAAAAATATGAACAAAGACATGTACAATATAAGAAATAAAATATATAAGTGACTAATTAAGACAGAATTTTAATATTACTATTAATTTTTAAATGCAACAAAATACTAACACATCCTTCAGTCATAGGCTGGAGAGACTGCTACCTTCAGTTTTGAACTGAAATTTCTTCAAGTATGAAAATCTGTTTGGTCATACTGACCACATCTTAAAGTATATATCCTTTTGCTCAATATTTCCACTTACATAAAATTATCCTAAGACAGAAATAATTCCAATGTTTTTCCAGAGAGTAGAAATGAGGAAACATTTTTCTAGCTTACTTGATGAGACTAACATAACTTTGATTCTAAATTTGACAGGAACATTTCAAAATCAGAAAATTCCTTGTCAGTCATCATACAACTCTATCCACAAAGACAAAACAAAATGTTAGGAATGCATAAAAGATAAATAAATAAGACAAAGTGGAGCAATTTTAACAGAAGATAATTTACCCAAACAGATGAAAAATTAATAAATATTTTATGGCCACCTCAATGAAGGCTTTTGAGAAATTTATTACAGAAGCTCTACACAATCTCTAGGAACAGACAGGTAATATAGAAATAGAAAAGCAGATTCTAAATCTGATCAATAGTATCTGCAAAACCGGTAGCAAATATACATCATGATAAAATATTAAACCTTCCATCTAAGATCTATTAAACATCACACTATAAGGTCTACCTTGTGTTAAGTTAAAGTACAGGAAAGGAAAAAAACAAAACAAAACATGATTTTCAAATTTATATTAAAAATATAAAAGACCTCTGCATCACGCCCTGTCCTGTCATCTGTCCCACTGGGTGTTGGCCATCACTCAGCTCTCCTGTGCCCCTGCACCCACCCGAGGCGAGTTGGGTGGGCAGGCCTCCTTCGTGTTCCACAATCTGCCGTCAGAGTGTACACGTCGTGCTGTCTGTGTTTGACCCTTGACTTGTAGCCAGCTTGTGTAAGATCCCTGCAGACAAGAAAGTTGAAAAATAAGAAACTCACCCAGTGCTCACACCATCAAGTCCGTTATAGAGTGTGCGACTGTATTAACATGGAGGCCTGCCTGGCTACTTTTTAACATATTGTTAAGTAATATTAAAACCATGTCTTTCTTTTTGGAAAAAAAAAAATGTAAAAGACAAAAACTGGATATTATAATAATAAGGAATAATAGGGTTTTCTACCAGATACCAATACATTATAAAATTATAGAAATTAATATAGTGTGGCATTGGAAATAAATATTGAGTGAAATAAATCAGACAGCAAAGACTATAAGAATCCTTACTGAATGATACCATTTGTATAAATTTCAGAAAACAGACAAGACTCAATGATCATTGGTATATGTAAAAAAACAAAAACAAAAACTCTAACATAATCACATATTATGTTGAAAAGACAATGTCTACTTTTTCATGTTTCCTAAATGTTAGCAATTGCAGCCATATGCAAACTCATCACCCATTTCTGCCAAAGATAGGCTTAGGGCAACAGTAGAAACTCTGCAATTCACACTCAAGGCTGGATATAAAGATGGCAAGTGGTCCCAGGACTCCCGTCTTGACTGTATAGGAAGGTGTTTAGAAGGTAACAGACTCTGTTAAACCCAATAGATCAGGAGAAGGAAAAGTAAATACTTTTCCTCCTTTATCACTCTTCCTATTAAAACATCACAATATGCAAAGGCTGGAAGAAGAGGTAATCCCAATAACAATTTTCATCATTTTTAAATGGATAATTGTATGTAGCAATCACTGTTCTGGGAGCTTAAAATAAATGGTGGATTTGTGACTCAGAGAAATAGATATGATAGCCATTATTATATTCCCTGTTGAGCGAATGTGGCATGGATGGTGACACTCCAGTTTTTTCCATTTGAGAGGTTAGCTCAGAGCTGAAGATCATTGCATTGATTGGTGTAGTTGAGTGAGAGGCCTAATCCAGGCTGAAACTAATTGATCCACTTCCCTTTGAGAAGCTGACAGATTTACCAGGTGGGGAAGGGCAATTTTCCCATTATCTTTTTCCTGTGCTTTTTATTATTAGTTTCAACTGTAGGCTTAATGACACATCAAAAAAAACAAACAAACAAAAAAAAAAAACTTTTAAATGTCCTTACTCGGTGTGAAAAATGCCAATATTTAAAATAAAAATAATTCAAATTAATGTGAAGTTTTTCTGCTTTATTATAGTCTGTTCTTCCTTTTTTGTCCTTCTTTCCTTCCCTCTCTCTCCCCCTCCCTCGCTCCTCCCTTCCTTCCTTTTTTCCTTAGAATGAAACTCACATTTAATGTGTTATTCCTCCCAGAAGGATTTACATTTAGAATCTTGATAAATGAGTCCCCAATAGTGAAATTTCTAATATATGAGCAACAAAGAAAGCTATGATAATTTCTTAATAGTTGTCTTTCAGTACTAAGAAATGAGGATTTCAGTATCAAAGAGGAAAATGCTTATGTTTTCGGAGCCCCATGGTGACCAGGAGATATTAAAACATCGTCTCTACATTTGCTATGATGTGAGCTGTAGGGTGGGTCATGTTGCCTTATTTTGTAGGCATGACTGTGACAGGAATATTATCCATTTGATTATAATGAGGAGGTTCTTCACATCAAGGGAAAAATCATCAGAAATTTTCATAAAAATAACTTCGTAAGAATATTTCAACCTTATAACAAATCGCCTCAACAAGAAGGGGATTAGTCCTATTAACTGCCAAAAAGGGAGGCATCTGTTTATTTTTACAGGAGAAGTGCTACTTTTATGCCAACAGATCTGAGATCGTGCAAAACAAGTCAAAACACTCCAAGAAGATCTAGAAAAGAGAAGAAAAGA
>CAUYPK010056780.1:0-21507 GCA_963574355.1 Loris lydekkerianus | reverse complement strand
GTAAAGTCTCCATCTTTCTTTAAGACTGCATAATATTTCATGGTGTACATACACCACAGTTTATTAATCCATTCATGTGTCGATGGGCACTTGGGCTTCTTCCATGACTTAGCAATTATGAATTGAGTTGCAATAAACATTCTGGTGCAAATATCTTTGTTATAAAGTAATGTTTGGTCTTCTGGATATATACCTAGTAGAGGAATTGAAGGATCAAATGGCAGATCTATTTTTAGATGCCTAAGTGATCTCCAAACACATTTCCAAAAGGAACGTATTTAGTTTGCATTCTCACCAGCAGTGTAGAAGTGTTACCTTTTCTCCACATCCATGCCAAAATCTCTGGTTTGAGGATTTTGTGGTATAAGCTAATCTTACTGGGATTAGATGATATCTCAAAGTGGTTTTGATTTGCATTTCTCTGATGATTAAGGATGATGAGCATTTTGTCATGTGTCTGTAGGTCTTGCACCTGTCTTCTTCAGAAAAGTTTCTCTTCAAGTCCCTTTCCCACACTGAGATGGGATCACTTGTTCTTTTCTTGCTAATATGTTTGAGTTCTCTGTGGATTCTGGTTAATAAACCTTTGTCGGAGACATAACCTGCAAATATCTTCTCCCATTCTGAGAGCTGTCTGCTTGCTTTACCTATAGTGTTCTAGGCTGTGCAGAAGCTTTTTAGTTTGATCAGATCCCAGTAATATATTTTTCGTGTTGCTTCAATTGCCCGGGGGTCCTCCTCATAAAATATTCTCCTAGACCGATTTCTTCAAGTGTTTTCCCTGCACTTTCTTCTAGTATTTTTATATTTTCATGTCTTAAGTTTAAATCTTTAATCCAATGAGAGTCTATCTTTGTTAACGGTGAAAGGTGTGAGTCGTTTCACTTTTCTACAGGTCGCCAGCCAGTTCACCCAGCACCATTTGTTAAATAGGGAGTCTGCCCTACTGAATGTTTTTGATTGGCTTATCAAAAATCAAATGAAAAGTAGCTGGGTTCATCTCTTGGTTTTCTATTCTGTGCCATACATCTACCTCTCTGTTTTGGGGCCAGTACCATACTGTTTGAACACTATAAATTTATTGTATGAAATCTGGTAGTGTGATTCCTCCTGATTTGTTTTTATTTCTGAGTAATGTCTTTGCTATTCAAGGTTTTTTTCTGATTCCATATAAATGAAGTATTATTTTTTAAAGATCTTTATAGTATGACAGTGGTGATTTAATAGGGATTGCATTAAAATTGTATATTGCTTTGGGTAGTATAAACATTTTAACAATGTTGATTCTTCCCAGCCATGAGCATGGTATGTTTTTCCATTTGTTAACATCTTCAGCTATTACTTTTCTCAGAGTTTCATAGTTCTCTTTATAAAGATCTTTCCCATCATTTGTTGGGTAAACTCATATTTCATCTTCTTTGACACTACTATAAAAGGAATAGAGTCCAATGGCTCAAAGGAGTAGAGCACCAGCCCCATATACTGGAGGTGGTGGGTTCAAACCTGGCCCTGGCGAAAAACTACAAAAAAAAAAAAAAAAAGGAATAGAGTCCTTGACTGTTTTTTCAGCTTGACTGTTATTGGTACATATAAAGGCTATAGATTTGTGAGTATTGATTTGCTAACCTGAGATACTGCTGTGTTCCTTGATCACTTCTAAGAGTTTTGTAGTTGACTCCCTGAGGTTTTCCAGATATACAATCATATCATCTGCGAAAAGTGAAAGTTTAATCTCTGACCCTATATGGATAAACTTGATTGCCTTTTCTTCTCTAATTGCGATGGCTAAAACTTCCAATACAATGTTAAAGAGCAGTGGAGACAATGGGCAACTTTGCCTGGTTCCTGATCTTAGTGGAAATGATTTCAATTTAACTCCATTACTCCATTCAATACAATATTGGCTTTGGGTTTGCTGTAGATGGCCTCTATCAGTTTAAGAATGTCTTTTCTATACCTATTTTCTTAAGTGTTCTGAACGTGAAAGGATGCTGAATGTTATCAATAGCTTTTCCTGCATCAATTGAATCATGTGGTCTTTGTTTTTTAATTTGTTTATGTAATGAATTATATTTATAGATTTACGTATATTGAACCAGCCTTGAGAGTCTGTGATAAAACCTACTTGGTCATGGTGTATAATTTGTTTGATGTGTTGCTGGATTCTGTTTACTAGAATCTTATTGAATATTTTTGCATCAATATTCATTAGTAACGTTGGTCTATAATTTTCTTTTCTTTTGGGGTCTTTTCCTGATTTGGGGATCAAGGTGATGTTTGTTTCATGGAATGTGTTGGGTAGTATTCCTTCTTTTTCTATATTTTGGAAAAAGTTAAGTAATATAGGTACTAATTCCTCTTTAAAGGTTTGGTAGAATTCTAATGTGAAGCCATCTGGTCTCAGACTTTTCTTTTGGGGCAGATTTTGCATAGTTGATGCTATTTTAGTACTTTATATAGGCCTGTTCAACATTTCCACTCCATTCTGGCTAAGTCTAGGAAGGTGGTGTGCTTCTAAGTATTGGTCTATTTCCTTCAGATTTTCATGTTTCTGAAAATAGATGTTCTTATAATATTCATTAAAGATTTCTTGAATTTCTGAGGAATGCTGTTATTTCATCTTTGTCATTTCTAATTGATGAAATTAGAGATTTTACTCTTTTATTCCTGGTTAGGGTAGCTAAAGGTTTATCTATTTTGTTGACCTTTTCCAAAAAAACCAACGTTTTGATTTTTTGATCTATTGTGTAATCCTTTTGTTTTCAATTTCATTACTTCTGCTCTAATTTTGGTTATTTCTTTTTTTCTGCTGGGTTTGGGATTGGAATTTTGTTCCTTTTCCAGTTGCTTGACATGTCCCATTAAGTTGTTAGCTTCCTCTCTTTCCGTTCTCTTGAGGAAGGCTTGCAGTGCTATAAATTTCCCTCTTAAGACTGCTTTTGCTGTGTCCCAGAGGTTCTGGTAATTCATGTCTTCATTATCGTTTTGTTCCAAAATTTTGGTAATTTCCTTCTTAATCTCATCTATGACCCAGCAATCATTCAGCATAAGGTCATTTAGTTTCCATGTTTTTGTATGAGTATGCAGATTCAGGTTGTTACTGAGTTCAACTTTTATTCCGTGATGATCCGAGAAGATTCAAGGAATGATTTATATTCTTTTAAATTTACTGAGGTTAGACTTGTGACCTAAGATGTGATTGATTTTGGAGTATGTTCTGTGGGCTGATGAGAAGAATGTGTATTCAGTTTTTTTGGAATGAAATGTTCTGTAGATGTCTGTTAAATCCAAATGTTAAATGGTTAAGTTTAATAAAGTTTCGTTGCTTAGTTTCTCATTGGAGGATCTATCCAACACTGCCAAAGGAGTGTTAAAATCTTCGACTATTATGGTGCTGGAGGAAATCAAGTTGCTCGTGTCTGTTAGAGTCTCTCTTATAAATTGAGGTGCATTCTGGTTGGGTGCATAAATGTTAATAATTGAAATCTCATCATGTTGAGTGTTACCCTTAATAAATATGGAAAAAGGCTGATCATCCTTAATCATCAAATTAAAAAATATGAAGTGACCATACTTATCTTTCCTTACTTTTGTTGGTTTAAAGCCTATTGTATCTGCAAATAAAATTGCAACACCTGCTTTTTTCTAATTTCCATTTGCCTGAATTGTAAATGACCATCCTTTCACCCTGAGTCTAGATTTTTTTTTTTAAGGTAGTATGAGATTCTTATATGCAGCAGATATCTGGCCTGAGTGTGTGTATTTAGTCAGCCAACCTGTGCTTCTTTAGAGGACAATTTAAGGCATTCACATTAATTGAGAGTATTGATAAGCCTGGTAGTATTTGGGGTATTGAGTTTTTCAAAAGGCCAGTGGAAATTTTTAATCCTTTCACCACTGTGAAAGTTAGAATTTGATCAAAAGTTTCTGAGTAGGTTTAATTTAGTGGTAGAGCATTGTACTTGTCAATGTGGAAAATGGGTCTTAGAATATCCTCAAGAGCTGGTTTAGTTATGGCAAATTTCTTCAACACGTGAATGCCATTAAAGTACTTAATTTCTCCATCATAAATGAAACTCAGTTTAGCTAGATACAGGATCCTGTGTTGAAAATAATTTGTTTTAAGAGGTTAAAGATCAATGACCATCTTATTCTAGCTTGAAAAGTTCCACCAGAGAGATCTGCAGTCATTCTAATGTTCTTCCTCTTATAGGTTATGGTTTCCTTACATCTGGCTGCTTGCAGAATTTTCTCCTTCATATTAACTTTGGTGAAGTTAATTATAATGTGTCTGGGAGATGATTTATTCAGATTGGGTTGTGCTGGGGTTTGGAAACTGTCTGCTGTCTGAATCTCTTGCCATGTTTGGGAAGTTCTCGTCAATTATCTCTTAGAGTAGAGCATCTGGGCCTTTCGAAGCAACCTCATTGAATATTAGGTTTTTTCTAATATTAGGTGAATATTAGGTTTTTTTCTAATTATCCTACAGCTCTCTGAGAGAATGATTTGTTTTTGCTCTTCATTTCTCTTACTCTTTGAGCATTTCAGAGCATTCAAAAGCTTTGTCTTCAATGTCAGAAATCCTTTCTTCTGCCTGCTCCATTCTGTTACTGAGGGATTCTACTGTATTTTTCATATCTTGGAGGGCTACAAATTCTTTGCTCAATGTGTCAAAATTTTTGATGATTTTGTCTTTGAATTCATTGAATTCTTGAGACAACTTTTGAATTATTCCTAGAATTTCTAATTCCAACTTTACTTCCATTCTGTTAATCTTATTTGCCATCCAAATTCTAAACTTGATTTCTGACATCCAGCCATTTGTTTATGACTTGGATCTTCTGGTGCATCTGCCTTGTCATTCCTTGGGGGAATTGATCTACTCTGATTATTCATGTTGCCAGAGTTTTTCTGCTGATTTCATCCCATTATTTTTTACTGTGTGGCTAGATGAGCAGGTAAGGTGAAATTGGATTTGGGGCTCCTGGAGTGGTGATTAACCAGACCTTTGCTCAAGAGCTGGGACTGGTGACTGCAGCTTTTCCCCTACAGCTTTGCAGAGGACCTGTATAGTACTATAAACTGAGACACTGATGACATGCTTGGTGTGGTGGTGCTAGGTGGCTCTGTCTAGTATTTAGCTGGTTTCTGTCCAATCCTAGTGAATCAGTAACTCTGGGTTGAAGTCTCAGCTGTGGAGAAATACAAGCAACTAAGACACACCACCCCCCATGGGCAACAACTGGAAAAGGAAAATCAAACCTTCCCACAACAACACAACCAGGGTACCACCTTGGATGGTCCTTGGGTGATTGGCCCAGGTCAAGAGTCCCAGATCAATTGTCCCAGTCAGCACCAAGTCTCAAGTGGGAAAGTTCAAAAAGTCTCCAGCAACTAGATAGCAGGGGTCCACTTGCAGCTTGAATGTGGGTCTCTTTGGTGCTCCATAGAGTCAGAAGGGCCCACCCAGCAAATGAGTTAGTCTGGGGAGGTTGATGCCTCCTTCCCCACCTTGCACCTCTGTCACACTCAATCACTGGTAACTCCACAGGGCTATGGCCCAGTTCCCTTCAATGAGCAGATGCGCAAAGGGGTTACACCTGCCTGAGTCACAGGGAGATTTATGTCTCCTTGTCCAGGCTGATGCACTCTGCCACCAGCTGGCAGGGGAAGCTGAAGCCTAACTACCTTCAAGTGCTTAATGGAAGCTGGGGAGTGTCACTCAGTTACAGCCCTGCCCCAGACTGATCTTGCTTCCACTTATATTCTCACAGAATTTGTATTTCTGTTCCAACTGTATTCTACTGCAGGCCAGGCGCTGTTTGAGTTCACAGAAATTGTGACTCAGCCCCACCCTGTGCTGCTGCCACTGTACCAATTCTCACTGAGTTTGCATCTCTGACTCCACTGCACTCTGTGTTGGGGCTGGTATGGTTAGAACTCACAAAGGACTCTCAGTTTCTGCCCCTCCCTTAGCTGATGCCTCTGCCACTCCTGCTTTCGTCCCAGCTATGCTCCACTGGGGGCCAGGTTCATCTTGGGCTCACAAAAGCAGCAATTCTGACTCATCCCCATCCTGAGAGTATGCCACCTCTGTGTGTGCATATTCTAGTCTCCATCCCACCATGTCCTGCCTGGACAGGTACCACCTCAGGCATAGCCTTTGCTCATGGGGCCTGTGTTTCCGTGGCTGCCATGGGAATAGAGGTCCAGCTCCCTCTGATTGCTAAGAGAGATGGGAAGTATTTCTCCAAAATATCACTAGGGGTTTGAGCCCTATTTTTCCCTCCCCCACTGCTGCCTCTGCTGTGCTGTGCTGTGGGGCATTGAGTCCCCGCTTTACAGTCCCCACTTGTTGCAGATTCAGCACAGACTTATAACAGCCCACACCTTGTCCATACCTCTCAAGAAAACGTCCAACAGTCTGGCCTCTGCGGGGTATAGGCTTCCAGAAGTCGGGGTGGTAGTGGAGGGGAGTGCTGGGAGTTCAGAATTGTGGGTAGAATATATGTTCAGTTTTATGCCTGGTGGGAGAATGCCCTGGAACATAGTGGGTCCTCTCTGGAGAAGGAGATCTGGTTTTCAGCAGCTCTCTCCTGTGGAATAGAAAAGAAGAGTTCTGAACTCTGCTCACTTGTTTGTAGAAAGTACACTGCCAGCTGTTCTCATGGGAGATGGGGACTCTTATCCGCTTTGCAATGGGTTTGTACCCATTGTTTGTTTCCTTGGGGTCACAGCTCACCTCAGCAGGGGTGATGTGCACCCTTCAATCTTCTCTCTTGGCTCAGTTCCAAGAAAAGTTATACATGGATTTTTGACTGGGTAAGAGATTGGCACAGCTAAATCCTGTATTGTCCAAGCACCATTGTGCTACTAATGGTCACAGTGCTAGTCATGTCAATAATCAATTATTTCATAGCCTACCTCCTACACCCAATCAATTCCTATCTTATGTTGTTCAGTTTGCGTCCTGGAAATCTCTAGTGAATAGTAAAATTTTGCCACATCTGTAAAATAAAGTAAAATAGTGGTTTAGAGTACGGTATTAGAATTTACTCAATGCTCCTTACAGAGAAAAATAAGGGTCCATAATAAAAAGTTGAATTCCTTGCCCAGAATATAAAAACTCAAAAGCAAAACAGAAAACAACCAGCCAAGATCACCGAAATATTGGGAAAAGTGGTAAGGCAGAGGCACTACCTTTGGTCAGAAATACATCAGCCAAGCTAGAAGTGACAGCATGAGTGACTAGAATTAATACCACAGAGTAGTTGTTATGATCCCTAAGTTATCAGTTAAAAATAATTAAGCTCTGCCTCATTCAGAATAAATGTCACAAAGAATAAAACAACTTTCACTATTTTTGGTAACAATGGCAACAATTATAAAGCTACTCAATAAATTCTGCCATCCAATGACAGTGAGAAATTACCAACTGTGGTGGTTCACATAGATCTGTTAATAGTCACCATAATTTTCTTACTTTAATAAACAATTTTTAAAAATTTGAATACCAGAAAGCATACTCCCAACTCTGCGGTCTTAGACATGATTTAATTATTCTTTTATAATTCAAAAGGTCTATCAGGTCTTCTGATGATTAAAAAATCATCAGAGTTTATAGAAGTACTAATTTGGAATTATAATTAATTAAATTAATTAAATATTGGTTAATAGGATCCCAGGTTGAAACCTTACTGTAATCTACTTTGCAATAAAAAATATGTCCTTCCATTTGTATAATATTATTTCTTTAAAATATGCAATTATAAAAATCATAAATAATAAAAATATATAACTTATATGAATGGACACAACAATAATGAACAAAAATACCTGCGCATTCACCATCAATACTTTGAAGCCCCCCATGTAGTCTTTCCTAATTATAATGCTCTTTTTCTCCCCAGAGATAACCTAATTCTGAATTCTGTGAATAGGATTTCCTCAAGTTTTATTATATAGTTATATCCCTCAATATTATATTGTTTGGTTTGCATGTTTTAGAACTTTATATGAATTAAATAATTACATATTCTTTTTTTTTACTTCACATTACATTTGGGACATTCACCTCTGCTAATATAGTTAGCTGTAGTTCATTTTGCATTGTGTAGAGTACAGAAGACCTATGACTTATGATGGTTCAACTTAATGGTTTGTTTGGACGTGAGGGTGGAGACTGGTTTTGCTCTGTTGGCCAGTCTGAGTGCAGTGGCATCATCATAGCTTGCAGCAACCTCTTGGGCTCAAGAAATCCTCCTGCCTCTGCATCCTAACCACCCTACTATGCCAGGCTAATTTTTCTAATTTTTGTTTGGACAAGGTCTCACTATGTTGCTCATGCTAATCTCAAACTCATGGCCTTAAGTGATTCACCTCATCCTCTCAAAGTGCTGGGTTTACAGATGTGAGTCACCATGCCTGGCCCTTAATGATTTTTTTACTTTACAATCATTCTTTTTTTTTTTTTTTACTTTATAGCATCCAACAAATTATGTAAGATATTCAACACTTTTTTTTATAAAATAGACTTTTATTATAGATGATTTTGCCCAACTGTAGCTTAACATATGTGTTCTGAGCATGTTTAAGTTAGGCTAGGCTAAGCTATGATATTCAGTAAGTGAGGTGTAATAAATGCATTTTCGACTTAGAATATTTTCAATTTACAATGGGTTTATTGGTATATAATCCCATCATAAGTCAAGGAGCAGCTGTATTCCATTATTGAATATACTTCTGCATTCTAGATATAAAGACATGTTTTTTTAAAAAGATTTGATTAATGTTTTTATATTATGTCCATGTTAAGAATGTCTCAAAAGAAATCCAACCATTTCCTTCTTGAGAGGTAGTAGAGGCTATGTGGTTAAGAGCCACTTCCAGGGTTTGAACCTTGGCTTCACCAGTTATTTAACCTCTCTGTAACCCTGTTTTCTCATCTGTATCATGGGGATAATAACAGTATCTGTCTTATAGGGTTGTTAAGATGACTAAATGAGATAATACATGCAAAGTGTTTGGAATAGTCCCTCATTTGTAGTTAAGTGCTCATAAACATTATTCACCATGAGTGACAGAGATTTGGAACAACATCTAGAGGTTTCTGCAGATTTAAGTGCATATGGAAAGTATTTTAAGAATTTTCAGTTAATGAGGAGAAAAACATTATTCATGATATACCTGGAGAAAACATTTCTCTTTCTTATGCTGTCTGGGACATTAAAGTTAACTCTAAATGGACCAAAAAAGAGAAAAAGATAAACTTTAAGAAAAGTTCTATGACTAGGTTACACAGAAGAGATGAAGATCTCTTATCTGTATTGTGATCACAGATTTCATGTGACAAGTCCATTCGAATATAAATTTATGATGTTCTTTAAAGAAAATGTATCATGTAACTCTAAGTGAATCCAAATGCAGTGAGTAATCGAAAATTAAATTATCATCTTTTTATGGAGTGAAGCCAATTTACTACTAAAAAGCTATGGTCATCTCCACCTTTACTCTTAACACAGAACAAAAAGGGAAAAGGGAAGAGATAAATTTAATCTATAGTCTAAATGAAAACCAACAATGTACCTTCTGACTATAGAAAATAGTCATGTGACATTTGTGTAGATATAACGAGTATTCTTTCGTCATTCCACAAAGTGGGGAATAAAATTTAGGATTTTTATAGAAGCTGTTTTATTCAAAATTGGTTACATTCTCATTTCAAATATAGAAATAAACCTCACAAGTAAACATTTACCTTTCCTTTGTGAAATCTGTTATTCACACATGGATGGTATTCATTGGATAATTGTGAAATAAATGAATAAACAAAGTTTTACATCACCTTGAAATAATAATGCTCCAAATTATTCTAATCATTCTATCAAAGTACATTTTAATGCTTATCAGATAATAATTATTATTGCTGGAAGTTTATTTTTATACCCCACTCATATCTCATTGCTATATTCAAGATCAGCATTTCTCAACATTTTCAAAAACAAAGACCCCCTTTTATTTATTTATTTATTTTTTGGTTAAATCATAGCTGTGTACATTAATGTAGTCATGAGGCACCATACACTGGTTTTACATACAATTTGACATATTTTCATCACACTGGTTAACATAGCCTTCTGGCATTTTCTTAGTCATTGTGTTAAGACATTTATATTCTACATTTAGTAAGTTTCACAAAGACTTCCCTTTTAATAACAAACACTTACTACCAAAAAACAACACCAACAACATCATCCTTATATTTTTTTGTATTTGGTGTTCAAGAAAATAAAATAAATTTGAGGAGCCGTTGAAATAATTTGGTGGCAAACCCCCTTTCCATCCTCCTAAGTCAGGAGCCCACAGATTGGAAATCAGAGTGACTGATTCTCTTCTTCTGTTCTTGTTTCAGCTAGAGAGAATGATGATTGCTCTGTATGCTCCATATAAACATCTTGAATGCTATCACCAATCACTGTATCAGTCATTCTTCAGTATTTTTAAACCTTAGCAAAAACAAATCCCTTTAATCTTGCTCCCAGCCTTTATTTTCCCAGTACTTTAATTTCTCATAGTCTTTTCTGAACCTTGTCCAATGTTTCCACATTTTCAAGTTACAGAAGCCACAAGTGATCACAGTGCTCTGGTAGCACTAACGTAGTAAGTATAACAGGGCGACAAGCCTCTTAAAGGTAGGCACTTTTAAATATAGGAAACAATGAGTAAACATCCAAATTAAAAAATGAATGTCACTAAACACTGTTGGCCTATTATGCTAAGTGGAAAGATATCATCTTATAATCCACACAGTTACTGTATTTCTTGGACCTTATCTCTCCCATACTAGTGTTATTCTGCTGTGTAATGGGATACACAGTTCATGTCTCTAACCCATAAAAATGCAGGAATGAGTCCCATATGTACCTTTGCCTATTCTTTATGATGTAGACTCTGATTAGCCTCTGGGCCACACAAGTTGAGTTAACATGTCTTTCCAAACAATTCTGTTATATTTCATTGCTCGGACTCCTGTTGGCAGGCTGATGAAATGAACAGTGTTGTTCTCTCTGCTCTCTCAATCCAACTACAATATCTTGGAGTATATTCCTGGGAGCTAAACTACAACTTCCTTGCTCAGTCTTTTAAAGTATTAATGAAGTACAAATCGCATTACTTTAATTAGTGTAGGTGGGAATTATGACCTAACTAGAGATTGTCCAAAAGCCAAAACTGATTGCAAGCTTATGTGGCCATTGCACTGTGAAGGAAAGACAGAATGTATATTCTTGGGTTTTGATCAGAGTTAAAGCTTAAGATTCCCACAGGACAGACTTGTTAATCATAAACTAGTAGCTTTCTAAACCTGATTTTCTTTCCACCAATTTTTTCTCTGACTTAATCTGAGTTTAATAGGAAAAGCAACAAACTTGAATCACAAGATGCATTATTCCTCACTTTCTCCTTTATCATCAGTGAAGTTGTGGGCAAGTAACTACTGCTCCAGGCTTGTTTTCTCTCCTTTACTGTAGGAATAGCGATGTGTCGTATTATTTTGAGGATCAAACAGGGGCAATGTTCAAGGATCAGCTGGGTAAACAGTAAAACAGAATTAAAATGTAATATTGTAATTATCATCATTAACATCTGATAATTTAAGGTGATTTGATCTTTCAGCGATTTCATGAAGAAGTTGGCAAAAACAAACAAACAAACAAAACAGTTGACCAAGTCCAACCCATGGTCTGTTTTGGAACAGTCTGTGAGCTAAGAACAATGCTTACATTTTTAAAGGATTGTAAAAACAAAAGCAAAAACAACCAACCAAAAGAATAATCAGAAAAGGAAGAAACCACGGAGACCATATGTCAGCTGCAAAATAATTTACTATGTGGCCCTTCACAGAAAGTTTGCTGAGGCTTAAAGTAGTAGAACTAAGTCACACGACTTTCTACCTGCGACTCTGAACATACCATCCTCCCCTGCTATCTCCCCTTTATCTCTGACTTCATAATCTCCCCCAGTCTTACACAGAAGGCTATGGAAGCAAATAATGTATTATTTTGTTATTGATTGGCGGCATAAAGACTCCTAAATCACATGTGAAAGATTAAAACAATTCTCAAATCGCATGATTTGGGAGGCCAGCAAATTCATGTGATCAAATTGAGCTGTGGGCAGAAATTACTTTAGAAAAGACCAAAGGATTTCACATTTTATATTTTTGTTTCCCTCCTAATAACCTGCTAGAAATACAATTATCTCATCTCTCTTTTTTTCCTATCACCACAATCTTCAAAACCCTTTAATCCAAGCTGATAGTGGTGGCAAAGAGCCTATGACATAATTAAATTGAACCATATGAATTCTGGATCAAGATTAAGAAAAAAATTAAAGCATTTATTGTGTTGAATTTCTTATGCCAATTTTCTGCTAAAAAGGAGGATTCAAAAGGTCAAGGATTTTGCAGCACAGACTTCAGTGGTATATTAGTTACAGTAATTCAGCCTGAAAATTCCAGCAGAAATAAATACAATGGATGCCATGAATTACAAGAGACCACAATGTTAATCAGCTCATGGGAAAAGAAAAACATCCATTTGCCTATTGACAGTTGATAAACTGAATCCTGAAGCTCTTTTGGAGGCTGAAAGGCACCAGGCCTTGATAATTGCTGTTATGTTGAAGAAAACATTTTGAGCTTTCATTCCCCACCCCCCTATCTCTAACCCCTGCACCCGTGATGTGAAGGCCCAGAGAAGAGAATACTATCTGTATTCTTGCAGATCTCATTCTAGTCATTTAGTGGCTAATCTTTCAGTCAGAAAAGACCCCAAAGTATGGGAAAAATACAGTTAGATGATAAGTAGCAGAATGACTGACACTTTGACTTATTTTACTTTAATTTCAGCTGCAACATCATAAACCATAGCACAAACATTCTTATGTCGTAAATCTTATTTATACCATTATATGGCAGAAAACTTAAAATTGAAAAGCATACTATGCCAGAGACATACAAATATGGCTGAATAAGTTTTACTGCTAGAATCTTACAGAATTCTTGAGCTTTCTTGAGACTCAGCTTCCAGCTTTTATGTAAGTTTTGACCCATAAGCATAATGCCTGAGTTTAAAAACCTTTTAGCTTCTTAAGATTAAATAGTTACATTTACACTATAGAAAGTTTAATTCATAGTTGCTAAAATGTTGACTCAACCCAAGTGTCCATCATCCCATGAATGGATAAACTATGGTATATGTATACGTATATCATGGAATACTATTCAGCCACAAAAAGATGGAGATTCTACATCTTTTGTATTTACCTAGATGGATTTGGAGAACATCCTCCTAAGTAAAGTATCACAAGAAAGGGAAAAGCAAGAATCCAATGTACTCAATACTAATATGAAACCAATAGATGAACAACGACGCTTCCACATGAAAGAAAAGCACAACTACATTCAAATGGGGAGAAAGGCGGAAGGAGACAAGAAGAGAGAGGGGGATTGGTGTGCTGCTACTTAACGTGCACCATGTTGGGGGAGAAGGCACACCTTCTGGGTGAAGGGCTCAACGGCAACTCGGGATTTACCTAACAAATGCAAACAAGGTAACCTAATCCTTAGTACCCTCATATTAATCTGAAATGTTTAAAAAGATTACAAATTTAACAGTGCTAAATTAAGTTTGGGTGAGTTACTTAATAAATTGATGCCAAACTTCAAATAGAAGATCGATACATAGGAATAGTCAAGACAATTTTTGAAAAAGAAAAATAATAATTAAAACTTTCCCTCTACATAGTGAAATATACTCCAAAGCTATGATAATATGGTGAATCACCAACCAGTACAGGAATGGGCAGATAGCACAATGAAACAGAATAGTCTAGAAACATACCACAGAATAAGTGGCAATTTACTCTGAAAAATGTGTTTTTCAGATCAGTAAGTAGTTTGGAGATAAATGGTAGAACATTTTGGGGGGAAAGTCCCTTTCTCAAACCATATATAAAAATAAATTCCAGAAATTGTGTATGTTAAATATTTAAATGTAAAAAAGAGCACATGTAAAGAGCATTTTTAATAATACTTGAGTGGTGTCGCCAATGCCAAAAAATATAGAGGGGATGATGAAAATATTGGTAACATCAAGTTTCCAAACTGTTTTATGATAAAGGTGTCATGAACAAGAAATAAAAAATGAACACTATGACAAGAAATAGATAAAACTACAAGCAGGCAAGTCACTAAAGAAGTACAAACAACTTTTAGATATATGAAAAGAGGCCCAAATTCATTGATAATTAGAGATAAGTGGGCAATAATAAGATTTAAAATTTTGCCTTTTTTTTGAAGGCAACCTGCTATAGCCCATACATTTTACTCCTAAAGATTGAACCTAAATAAATTGTTAGAAAAATGCACAATGAAATATATTCAAGGACATACATTTATACTTGGTAATAACAAAAACTGGTTTAAAACACATTATCCATAAATAGATAGTTGTTTACCTAAATTAAACCGGGCAATATTATATAATAATTTAAGGGATTGATAAAGAATACACATATATAGGTGCGTATAAAATATACATAGAGAAGAAATATCTAGAATTGTGTTCACTTAATATTACTCCTGGTTATTTATGTGATGCAACTGCTTTTTACTTCCTTCTTTGCAATCACCTGATTACTTGATTAAAATAATGATGCACATACGTTATTTAACACCAAGACAAAATCTCTGTATACTTTCATTAAAATATATCAAAGATTTTTTTTAATGAAAAAAAGCAGATTAAAGAACAATATGTGCATTGTGATCTCATTCAAGGGAAAAGTTGAGGTATGAAAGAGAAAGGAAAAGAAGCAAGGCCAGAAGGCAATAGGTAGCAAGAGGTTTCCTTTTGAGAAGGAATGTTATAGCTTCTCTATATGGAGATGTTTCCTCTTAGTTGCTTCTCAGTATTTTCTTTCCTTTTTTTGTTTATTTGTTTTCATTTGAAATCTAAATTAGTCTTATAATAAAAATTTTAATTTGAAGAAGATTGACTATCTTAACACAGAATGAAGTAACTGTCTCAGGGCTGGCCTGTAATAGGTCTTCATTAACTGTTTTCACTTGTCTATGTGTTTAGAAGCGAGATGCTTAAAGCAAACACTAAATCCTCAGAGGAGCGCAGTCTTCACTTCAATTTCACTCCTTTCTGTGGCTGCCCAACTGTGAAACAGGGAAGGTAATACTAGCCAACCTATTGAGTTATTGCAAAGAATGAGAAAATGTTTCTGTAAGTATAAAGTTTTCCTAGTTTCTTCTTAAAATGAATAGCAATTGTAAAATTAATAAATGACAAGGTTTGTGATTATATACGGCGGCTGTCCAGGCCCTTCCTGTAACTCAGGCCAAATTTCCATTAGTCTAAATGGGAAACATCTTCAGAAAAGCCTGAAATTTTGGCATAAGAATCATTTTTTAACATGTTCCTTCCTGGGTAAATTACTTTGTGGAAGAATTAATAATTGTCTCCATGTCTGTAGTCCTGAAAGAAGGGTTGTATATGGCTTGCAGTGAAATCTACGATGCTAATGCGTCTTTAGGCAGTTAATAAAACATACATGCTCATTATCCAGTAGCCCATTAGAGCTCCTTCAGAGCCACCACTATTGCTTTTGAATCTGCACCATAAATGTGTGGTGTGTCCTTGTAAAACAGAGTGAGTTTTGAATTGTTACAAAGCATCATTTAAATTTCTACTCAGACTATTTTAAAAATGGATGCTGACTCAAAAGAGAGTAGTGGTTTCTCTGTTGTATTGTGTAATGATCTTAGATGTTGGCACCTCTCTGACACCAAAAATGTGAGCCAGACTTCACAGTAAATGGCATTATGGAGACAGTTGTACAAAAAATGAGTCCAAACAATGGCTCTTCCTGGCAACAACCTGGCCTGACCTTATTTGAAAACATGAAGAATATTCTGGTTTAAAATCAGGGTATAGCTGCCCTTTTCATGTTTCCAATAATTAAATACCTCTTTAAGGTATCCTTTTGGAAGTCCTTTCCTCTCTCAGATCGGAAGGTTCCATCAGGTGTGCAGGTAGCTCATTCCCTGTGCAATATTTCTTCACAATGTTTGGGGAGTGGGGATATTAAAAAGGTGGTGTGTTTTCTGTTTAGTCACTAAGAGGACATGCAACACAACCTCTTAGGTATTTTTGATGCTACTCAAGGAAGAAAAAATGAGGGGGAAAGAAACGGATTCGATCCCCATCTTAGGAGATGGAAGGTGTGCATGGGTGCAGATTCCAATGGAAAGTGAAAAGTGTATACTTCAGAAGTTCCAGAGCTACTTATGGGGACAGAGAATAAAAATACAGGAACTAAGGCCATGAGAATAATCTTTGACAAGCTACACAAACAAAAAAGTCAACCACATTCTTCGAGCCTTCATTATACACCCTCTTTTAAGCTGTGTAAAGTCATTAGTCTCAGGTAAGATCAAATACTCAAATTTTGTCAGGCCCCAGAATTCAGATGTTGAAAAAGTTCCACATCTAGTCACAAAAGACAAAAAGGTGATAAATAAATTCAGACTAGAAAGCATGTTTCAAAACCATGTACCCAGTACCTTTTCAGGTGGTTGAGAGATCATGCGTGTGTTTATTAGAGTCTCTTCAGAGTTGTCTTCCTTGATCCTGCATGTTAAAGGTTGGAGGACTGCAATGTCGTGTTTTACACACATACTTTCTGTTTTATTTTCTTCACTGTCTTCTTAGAGACATGGTCTTGCTCTGTCATCCATACTGGAGTGTAGTGGTGCATTCACTGCTTGCTGCATCCTCAAATTTCTGGGCTTAGGTGAAGTGATCCTCCTGGCTCAGCCCTGGGATTAGCCTGCAGAATAGCTGAGACTACAGAATGTGTATCACCATGGGTATTTTTTGTTTTATTTTTAGTAGAGACTTTGTTGTTGTTGTGATGGGTCTTGGTGTGTTTCCCAGGCTGGTCTTGAACTCCTGGCCTTAAGCCTCTGCTTCCCAAAGTGTTGGGATTATAGGTATAAGCCACCATGCCTGGCCCACAGGTCTTTTTTTTTTTTTTTTTTTTTTTTTTTTTTTTAGACAGAGTCTCCAGCTGTCATCCTGGGTAGAGAGCCATGGCGTCATAGCTCACAACAACCTCCAACTCTTGGGCTCACGGGATCCTCTTGCCTCAGTTTTTCTGTATTTAGTAGAGATGGGGTCTCATTTTTAGCTCAGGCTGGTCTCGAACCTGTGAGCTCAAGCTATTCATCTGCCTCGGCCTCCCAGAGTGCTAGAATTAAATGCATGAGCCACCATGCCTGGCCTTGCATATGTCCTTTAAATTTTTTTCTATTGCTTAGTGAATGCATGTGCGTATTGAGACCTTGTTTTTATAACAGCCCTAATATTAAGGGCTAATGAGACACAAACTTGAATTAAGGGAGAACACTTAAGAGAACCCTAAGGTGCTCATGTTTTGATGAGGAAAACAAACTCATTAATAGGTCATCTCAAACTTTTTGATAATTGCTATCACAGTCAAGATTGTCTTTTTTCACCGTCAATTCTTCCAAGCAGCCATCTTTTAGAAGCTTTCAAAAGCCCATATCCCTTTTCTTTCCCTAGTAAATTATCTCATTTCTAGCAGAACCAGATTTAGTATTATGGATTAGGGCTTATTATAAACGTCTATGAATCCTGGATAGACAGTGAGCAATCTGCAATAGACACAGGCCAAATAGCGTTCATTCTAGCTATGCCTAGCAGTTTTGGCATATCATAGACACACAATAGATATGTCCTAAATTGAATTGAAATCCCAATGAATCATTTAATTCCTAGAATGCTAGGTCCTTTCTTTAATTGTGTGTTTTCTCCAAAATAGCTATATAAATTTACAATGGGCCAATGAGCTTGGAAGACAGAAAGAAAGAAAGAAAGAAAGAAAGAAAGAAAGAAAGAAAGAAAGAAAGAAAGAAAAATTAGTCCTTGAAGAAAAAAACCTGGACTCAATAGTTTTTCAACAATTGAAATTGATGTGATAGCCCTAATATATTTTCCTTTTGGTTGCTAATGAGTAGAGCTTTCATGGTAGTGAGGGTATAAGTGGTCACTGAGAATTAACGGAGTTAATATTTGCATTATGGCTTTAATCAAATGTAAAATCGTTTCTATGGCACTTTAGTTTATGACATGAGGGTTCACTTTCAATCTTAAAATCATTGTTTTAGAAGAGTTACTATTTCCAAGTTCAAAAATATTTTAAAAGGTAGACTTTTCAAAAGCAAATCATATTGAAAAATGCATGTTTATTTTTATATACTTGAAAATGTCTCACATAGAACAATTGATAGAAAATGAACAGATTAATAAGAAGTAGCCAAAGGGGATCTCACCTAATGAGCACAAAGTGAGGGTGTTCGGAACACCCCCCAAGTGAAGGGCTCAGCTATAACTTTAACTTTACCTAAGAATTGAAAACAACGGAACCTAACATTACTCCTACCCTCATAGTAATTTGAAATTTAAAGAAAAAACAAATTTTTAAAAGTAGCCAATTGACAAAAAGCCTTTTTTCCGTTGTTGTTCTATTGTGACATCTCCATAACCTCTGGCTTCTCCATGGTACCAAACCTTTCTATTTCATAGACATGTAACATTTGGAGGCTTAACATAGGTTTTGCCAAACTTTTATCTTACCAAATAATGGCTTTAAAAATAAAAATCAACAATTACTATTTGGTTGTTTTTTTTGCTGTTGTTTTTTTTTTTTTTTTTTTTTTTTTTCGGTAGCGGCAGAGTCTCACTTTATTACCCTGGTAGAGTGCCATGGCGTCACACAGCTCACAGCTCCAACTCCTGTGCTTAAACGATTCTCTTACCTCAGCCTCCCAAGTAGCTGGGACTATAGGTGCCCACCACAATGCCCAGCTATCTTTTTTTGTTATTGCAGTTTGGCCGGGGCCAGGTTTGAACCCGCTACCCTCCGCATATGGGGCCAGCGCCCTACCAGCCGAGCCACAGGCGCCACCCCAACAATTACTATTTGTTATCACATCATTTCATAAAAAGAAATGGATTTATAACATACAAAATACAGAAAGTCCTATAAGATAGACTGACTTTTAAATGGAATAAACTTAACTTTCAAAAACACCATTCCCACTTCATGTCCTCACTATTCTTGCTTTTCTGTGGATCAGTGAAAATCTTGACATAAATTTGCAGTGTCCACAGTTTTATTTTTGAAGTGTCTATGCCTTAACTTTCCTGTCCTGTTCATTTCTGCATCCTTTCTTCATCCAGCAAAGTCGAGAGACCCTGCCATGTCCCAGGTACTAAAGAACATTCACCTTCTGGGTTCTTACAGCACTACTGAAACAATCTGCTCCAAACAGAAGCTCAGCTGTATTGAATCAAACTGGATAACAATCACCAAATAACAGCTGATAATTTTAACAAACGTTTCAGAGAAAGAGAATTAAGCACCCAATATTATCAGTTTCTTTACCATAAAAGAAATGATAGAGGACTTTTGAAAGGAATAAGTTACAGAATTGAAACTGTGCAGATATAGGGTGGCCATAAAGTTTGTGTGCAATTTTAAATTGCGTGGTACTTTAAATTGCACACGAACTTTATGGCTACCCAGTATAATAGACATATAGCATTCTGGAAGAATTAAAGTAATAGAACATGAAATAAATCTTACTACAGGGCTATAATTTAAAAAAATCAAAGAGAACTATGAAACTCTAAGAAAAGAAATAGCTGATTTTATAATTTTCTCTTCATTTAGATTTTGGCCAGTTTGATTACTTGGCTCTTGGAGTTGTTCTATTTACTGTGAATCTTCTCATACTTCAGTGACCATCTTCTACCTAGATGTCTGGATCTCTGGCAATAATAGAGGAGTTTTCCACAACAATCCCCTTAGATAGATTTTCAATGCTTTTAGCAATTTCCACTTTATCCTTGGGGCTATCTATAATTTCATTAGTTCACATGCATATTCCCTTATCTCTCTAACTGATTGCTATTCCTTATGTTTCTCTTCTCTGCCTTTTTAAATGACTGAGTTAGGACAAGAGCCCTGTCTTTAACCCCTAAAATTCATCCTTTTCCTTGATTTAATCTATTACTGATGCTTTCTGCTGTGTTTTGAAATCACCTAAGTGACTCTTTCATTTCAATAAGTTCTATTATACCCATTCTTATATTCTTTGGCTATTGTCATTAATTTCCTAAAATTTTGGATTTTTCATTATTTTTTTCATTAATTTCCTGCAATTTCTTTTCATTAATTTCCTGCAATTTCTTTTGGTTTTCTTGATTTGGTTTTCAACTTTCTCTTCCATTCAACTTATTTGCATCCATATTTGGAATTTCATTTCTTTCTTTTTTTCTTTCACCATACACTGGTTTTATAGATTGGACACATTTTAATCACACTGGTTAACATACCCTTCCTGGCATTTTCTTAGTTATTGTGTTAAGACATTTACATTCTACATTTACTAAGTTTCACATATACCCATGTAAGATGCACTGCAGGTGTAATCCCACCAATCACCTTCCCTCCACCTACCTCCCCCCTCCCTTCCCTCCCTTTCCCCTATTCTAGAGTTATAACTGGGTTATAGCTTTCATGTGAAAGCCATAAATTAGTTTCATAGTAGGGCTGAGTACATTGGATACTTTTTTTTTTTTTTTCCATTCTTGAGATAATTTACTAAGAAGAATATGTTCCAGCTCCATCCATGTAAACATGAAAGAGGTAAAGTCTCCCTCTTTCTTTAAGGATGTATAATATTCCATGGTGTATATATATCACAATTTATTAATCCATTTGTGGATCAATGGGCACTTAGGCTTTTCCCATGACTTAGCAATTATGAATTGGGCTGCAATAAACATTCTGGTACAAATATCTTTGTTAGGATGTGATTTTTGGTCTTCTGGGTATATGCCTAGTAGAGGAATCATAGGATTAAATGGCAGATCTATTTTTAGAACTCTAAGTGTTCTCCAAACATCTTTCTGAAAAGAATGTATTAATTTGCATTCCCACCAGCAGTGTAGAAGTGTTCCCTTTTCTCCAAATCCACGCCAACATCTCTGGTCTTTGTGATATGGGCTAATCTTACTGGAGTTAGATGATATCGCAAAGTAGTTTTGATTTGCATTTCTCTGATGATTAAAGATGATGAGCACTTTTTCATATGTCTGTAGGCCGTGTGCCTATCTTCTTCAGAGAAGTTTCTCTTCAAGTACCTTGCCCAGCCTGTGATCAGATCACTTGTTCTTTTCTTGCTTATATGTTTGAGTTCTCTGTGGACTCTGGTTATTAAACCTTTGTCGGAGACATAACCTGCAAATATCTTCTCCCATTCTGAGGGCTGTCTGCTTGCTTTACTTACTGTGTCCTTGGCTGTGCAGAAGATTTTTAGCTTGATCAGGTCCCAGTAGTATATTTTTG
>CAUYPK010056778.1:0-14778 GCA_963574355.1 Loris lydekkerianus | reverse complement strand
TATTTGCAGGTTTTGTCTCCAACAAAGGTTTAATAACCAGAATCCACAGAGAACTCAAACATATTAGCAAGAAAAGAACAAGTGATCCCATCTCAGGGTGGGCAAGGGACTTGAAGAGAAACTTCTCTGAAGAAGACAGGCGCACGGCCTTCAGACACAGTGGTTACAGAGCCACCCACATGCACCAAGACTGGTGGGTTTGAGCCCAACCCGGGCCAGATAAGCAACAATGACAACTACAATAACAACAAAAAAATAGCTGGGTGCTGTGGCGGGCACCTATATTCCCAGCTACTTGGGAGCATTAACTATGCAAGAGAATCACTTAAGCCCAAGAGTTTGAGGTTGCTGTGAGCTGTGATGTTGCTGTGAGGGTGACATAGTGAGACTCTGTCTCAGAAAAAAATATATATATATTGGAACTTAGGCACCTTCCCTAGAGCCAGATTGTTCCTTTTCTTAGGGCAGTGGGGCTCAGAAGCAAAGCAGAGTGCCCAGGGTCACCAAGCCAGGAAGAGGTATACCAAGACAGCTGGCCTCCCCTCTGTGCCTCAGCTGCTCAGCTACAATGGCTCTTAGAAGCCTTTCTTCCCTTTCCAATGGAGAAAGCAAATGTCCCCTTTTCTAAGTGGGGAAGTCTCTTCTTATACAGAAAGCCATGCTCAGCGGCACCCATAGCTCAGTCGATAGGGCGCTGGCCACACACACTGAGGCTGGTGGGTTCGAACCTGCCTGGGCCAGCTAAAACAACAATGACAACTGCAACAAAAAAAATAGCCTGGCATTGTGGCAGGTGCCTGTAGTCTCAGCTACTTGGGAAGCTAAGGCAAGAGAATTGCTTAAGCCCAAGAGTTTGAGGTTGCTGTGAGCTGTGACACCGTGGCACCCTATCTAGGGTGACACCTTAAAATTCTGTCTCTAAATAAATAAATAAATAAATAAACCATCAGAAAAAGAAAGTCATGCTTTCACTGGATGAGGGTGATCACAGATAATAGGTACTGAGCACCAATTCTGAGCATCTACTCTTTATCTGCATCATCTGATTAGAACCTCACAAACTGTTCTGTGAGATGGGTTCCATTAACCAATTTTGAAGATGGGGAAACTGAGAAGAAAGAACTTAAATAATTGCCCTTGGCTACCTAGCTAGGAGATACTTTTTGTGATTTGTAGGACTTTATGGCATTAACCACAAAACAAGCTCCTGGGATGGGTCATTGAGAAGAGAACATTAGCTAGACATTACAATTTGCCCCCAGTAGCCCATCACTGGAGTACTAATTATACCTGAGTGACAAAGTTATCCTTTGAGATAAGTCTGAGACCCTGGTAGCATTTAATATCTTAATCTCCCCTTTTTAGTCAGTTCCCAAGCATTTGTGACACTTCTAATACATTAAACAGTATTTTCCAAACTGGCTCTTTCTTCCAGATATAAATAAGCTCCACACCAAACAGTTACACAGCTTAAGAGCCCTGAGTTATGTAGGATTAATATATTACTATCTCTAAGAGGAAAAAGCCACAAAACTATTCCCAAACTTTTGTGACCCCTTCCCTTTTCCCAAAAAGCATCTCTGAGAATAAACACTACATTGAACAAGATCATTTCAAGTGATGAAAGAAAAGAAGTTTTACCTAGGAATTATAAAACCAGTAGAAAATACCCTTTGAGAATGAGAATAAATAAAAGAAATTCTCCCATGAAAGAAAACTAGGAAAATTTACAGACAGCGCACTTGCTTTAAAAGAATTGCCAAAGGGCCTAGCTCAGTGGCTCACGCCTATAATCCTAGCACCTTGGGAGGCTGAGGCAGGTGGATTTCTTGGGCTCACAAGTTTGAGACCAGCCTGAGCAAAAAGTGAGACCCCATTTCTACTAAAAAATAGAAAAAACTGAGGCAAGAGGATTGCTTGAGCCCAAGACCTGGAGATTGCTGTGAGCTTTGGCACCACAGCATTCTACCCAGAGTGACAGAGTGAGACTCTGTTTCACAAAAAAAAGAATTGCTAAAGGAATATCTTCAGACAAGGGATATGATACCCAAAAGAACCTTGGAACATCAGGATAAGAGGAAGAGCAATAGAGATGGCAAATATGTGGATGAATATAATAAACTATTTTTATCCTATTGAATTCATTAAAACATATTTGGTGGTTGGGATAAAAAAACATCATCTGATGTGGTTTTGAATGTATGTAGATATAGTTTGTAGTATATAAGACCACTAGCACACAAAGAATGATGAGTGAAGAGATCAATATGGTGGTAAAATTTCTATATTCTCTTTGAAATAGTAAAATACTAGATTTTAATAGACTGAAAAGTTAGGTATGCATGTTATTGTCCCTATAGCAATTTCTAAAAAATACTATAAAAATAATTAAAATCACCACAGATAAATCAGAAGTAAAACTAAAGAATTATAAAATTACCCAAAAGAAAGCAGGAAAAAGAAACAGAAGAAATAAAATAGTCATAAAACAAATAATATAATGGTAGACCTAAATACAAAAATATCAACAATTATATTAAATGTGAATGATATAAACACACCACTTAAAAGTACAAAGATTGTCAGAATGGATTTTTAAAAATGGTCCAACTACATTCTATCCACAAGAAACTCATTTCAAGTATATGATATATTGTAAGAAGGTTAAAAGTAAGATATGGCAAAAGCATTAAGAAAAATGGAGAATTTACTGCCTTTGTATTAACCTGGACGGAAGTGGAACACATTATTCTTAGTAAACCATCATAAGAATAGAGAAGCATGAATCCTACGTACTCAATTTTGATATAAGGACAATTAATGACAATTAATGACATGGTGGGAATGGGGGAAGGGGAAAGCAGAAAGAGAAAGAAGGAGGGAGGAGTGGGGAAAGAAAGAGCAGAGAGAGGGAAGGAGGGAAAGGGGTGGGGTCTTGGTGTGTGCCACACCTTTGGGGGACAAGACACAATTGTAAGAGGGACTTTACCTAACAAATGAGATCAGTGTAACCTGGTTTCTTGTACCCTCAAAGAATTCCCAAAAATAAATTAAAAAAAAAAGATATGGCAAAAGACATACAATATAAACAGAAACTAGAGTGGCCATATTAATATAAGACAAAGTAGACTTTAGAGTGACAAAATTACAAAGCTATAGAGAGATATTATATCAATACATAACAATCCTAAATGCATATGCAAGTAACAACAGAACTTCAAAATATAGAAGCAAGATTTAATGTAACTGAAAGTAGAAACTGACAAATTGGGGATTATGGTTTGAGAATTCAGTTTTCCTTATTTAGTAATAGATAGATCTAGTAGACAGAAAATTGACAAGAATACAGAGGAACTGAACAATACAATCAACATATTGGCATAAATTGATGTTTATTGAATAATCTTCCTGACAATGGTAAAATGCACATTCTTTTCAAGTTTGCAGGGAACATTCATCAAGATAATATTTATCCTAGGTCATAAAACATACCTCAAAAAATTTAAAAGATTTGAAATAACACAAAGTGTGTTCTCAGATCATGATGGAATTAAACTAGAAATCAGTAACAGAAAAATAAAATGAAAATCTCCAGACAGCTGAAAATTGAACAATACACATCTAAATGATTGTTGGGTTAAAGAAGAAATCTCATGGGGAAATTAGAAAATACTTTCAAATGAAAAAAATAAAATTACTTCTCAAAATTTGTTGGATACAGGTTAAGCACTGCTTATGTGAAAATTTATAACACTGAGTGCTTATGTCTGGAAAGAAGAACAGATACTGCACTTGATCTTAGCCAAAAGACTGAGAAGTAATGTCTGGAAAGAGGAAGTGTCTGAATCAACAATCTAAGCTCCTGCCTTGAGAAACTAAAGAAAAACAAAATAATTCTAAAACAAACAGAAGAAAGGAGATACTAAAGATAACGGCAGAATTCAATGAAATTGAAAACAGAAAAACATGAGAGAAAAGCAGTAAAAGCAATAGCTGGGTTTTTTTTTTTGTTTGTTTGTTTGTTTTATTTTGTTTTTTTGAGACAGAGTCTCACTTTGTGGCCCTCAGTAGAGGGCTATAGCATCATACCTCACAGCAACCTCAAACTCTTGGCTCAAGCAATTTTCTTGCCTCAGCCTCCCATGTAGCTGGGACTACAGGCGCCTGACACAGTGCCAGGCTATTTTTAGAGACAAGGTCTTGCTCTGGCTCAGGCTGGTCTCGAACCTGAGAGCTCAGACAATCCGCCTCAGCCTCCCAAGTACTGGGATTACAGGCATAAACCACGCGCCTGGCCTTTTTTTTTTTTTTTTTTTAAATACAAAGTCTCACTTTGTCTCCCTTGGTAGAGTGCCATGGTTTCACAGTTCACAGCAATCTCAAACTCTTGGGCTGAAGCAATTCTCTACAGTAGTTGGGATTACAGGCACCAGCCACAACGCCCAGCTATTTTTAGAGATGAGATCTCGCTCTTGCTCAGGCAGGTCTTAAACTCCTGAGTTCAGCAATCCACCCACCTGGGCCTATCTCTTTCTTTAGATTATTAATGGTTGCTTTATATGCTCAGGTGTTCCAGTGTTGGGGGCATAGCTACTTATAACTGTCATATCCTCTTGCTTAAATGATCCCTTTCTCATCACAAAGTGTCGTTCTTTGTGTCTTTTTCATAGTCTTTGACTTGTAGTCTATTTTATCTGATATAAATATACCTACTCTTACTATTTTTTGGTTTCCACTTGCATGGAATTTCTTTTTTCATCCTTTCATTTTCAGTATATGCATGTCTTTGTAGGTGAGGTGGGCTTCTTTTTTTTTCTTTTTGAGACAGAGTCTCACTATGTCCCCCTTATAGAGTTCTGTGGCATCACAGCTCACAGCAACCTCCAACTCTTGGGCTTAAGAGATTCTCTTGCCTCAGCCTTCTGAGTAGCTGGGACTACAGGTGTCCACCACAATGCCCGGCTATTTTTGTTGCCGTTGCCACTGCTGTTTTAGCTGGCTGGGACCAGGTCCCGCCACATTCAGTATATGGGGCCAGCACCCTACCTACTGAGCCACAGGAGCCTCCCGTGAGGTGGGTTTCATATAGACAGTCTATAGTTGGGTTTTGTTTCTTTACCCATTCAGCCAGTCTGTGTCTTTTAATTGGAGAATTGATTCTATTTACATTCAATGTTATTATTGGTAAGTAAGGACTTAACTACTGCCATGTTTTTCCTGGCTTTCTTGTTATTTTGTAAATCCCCCTTCCTTTCTTCCTTTGTGGTTAAGTCAGTTTCTCTGGTAGTATGTTTTAATTCACTGCTTTTGATTTTTAGTGTATGCACAATAGTTTTTGCATTGTGGTAATCATGAGGTTTACAAAAAACATCTTATAGACATAGCAAGTTATTTTAAAGAGATGACAATTTATCTTAGATCACACAAAAAATAATAGAAACAAAGAAAAAAATTAACTGTACACTGTAAATCCAATCCCCATTTTTATTTTTTGTCTCTTTTATATTATCTATGTCTTATCAGGTTAATGTAGTTATTATTGTCATGATAAATTTGTCTTTTAGATTTCACACTAGCATTATGTGTAGATTGCATATCACAGTTAGAGTATTTTAGGGTTGTTTGTATGCTTAATTCTGCCAGTAAATTTTATATCATCACATGTTTTCTTTTTCCACATTAGCATTATCTTCTTTCAGATAGAAGAACTACCTTTCACATTTTGTAAGATAGGTCTGGCGATGCTGAATTCTCTCAGGAAAGACTTTATCTCTCTTTCATATGTGAAGGATAGCTTTGCTGGATACACTATTCCCAAATGACGGGTTTTGTTCCAGCACTTTGAAAATGTCATCTCACTCTCTTCTTGCCTATATGATTACTACTGAGAAGTCTGTTGTCAAATTAGAGTACCTTCCTGTTTCTTTCTTCTTTCTCTTGCTTCTTTTGGGATCCTTTCATTGTCCTTGACTTTTCAGAGTTTGATTATTATATGCCTTGTGAGATAGTCTTTTTTTTTTTTTTTTTTTTGAGACAGAGTCTCTTTAGGCTGCCCTCAGTACAGTGTGTGTACTGAGTGTGTGTGTGGCTTCACAGCTCACGGCAACCTTAAAGTCTTGGGCTTAAGCAATTCTCTTGTCTCAGCCTTCCAAGTAGCTGGGACTACAGGCACCTGCCACAATGCCCAGCTATTTTTGTTGTTGTTGTTGTTATTGTTGCAGTTGTCATTGTTGTTTAGCAGGCCCAGGCCGGGTTTGAACCCACCAGCCTTGGTGTATGTGGCCAGCGCCCTAACCACTGAGCTACAGGTACTGAGCCATCATGAGGCAGTCTTATTTGGGTCAAAGATGTTTGGTGTTTTCTGCCCTTCCTCTAGGTGGATATTTATATCTTTCTCAAGTTTTTGGAAAGTTTCCTGTTTTTATATCTTCAAATAAGCTCTTTACTCCTTGTGCTTGCTCAACTTGTTCTTGAACACCATTGTTTCTTAGAATTATTGAGGTAATTTTTCTATATCTTGGTGGTAATCTTTGTTCCTTTTCATTCTTTTTTTCTCTTTTGTTTTTTTCCAAATAATTCATCTTTGAGCTCATTGTTTCTTTCCCCTGTTTGTTTCATTCTGCTGTTGAGGGCCACTTGTGAATATTTTAGTTAAGCAAATGTGTTTCTCAGTTTCAAGATTTCTGGGGTTTTTTTTATTACTTCAATCTCTTTGTTGAAATTTTATAATAAATATCTGAATTGATTTCCCATGTTAAACTGGAAATCACTGAATTCCCTTAAAACTATCATTATTATTATTATTATTATTATTATTTGGGTTTTTTTGCAGTTTTTGGCCGGGACTGGGTTTGAACCCACCACCTCCGGTATATGGAGCCAGCACCCTACTCTGTTGAGCCACAGGCGCTGCCCCCCTTAAAACTATTAATTTGAATTCTTGTTCAGACATCTCACATATCACCATCTTGTTAGGGTTAGTTACTAATTCCTTGCTTTTTCCATTTGGGGAGGTCATGGTTCCTTGTTTGTTGTTTATCATGGATGTACATCTCTGTGTTGAAGAATTAGTTATTTATTCCAGTTTTCTCTGGTTTGTTGAGGTTTTTTATTGGCTATGTTTACTTAAGAGATTCTTTTAAATATTTAACTTCTTTCTTTTTTTTCCCCACTAGGTTGCTGCCTCCTTTATAGCACTAGATGGCACCCTAAACCTAGGTTTGCCTTAGTACAAGTACAATGTCAGAGTGACCCTGGGTACTTGTGGAATGTGCCTCCTACAACATGGTGCTGATGAACAGCCACCTTGATGTGACATCTTTTTTTGACCAAGTTACAGAGCAGAGTTTCCAGGACTGGGATGCTAGTCCCACCTACCTCCCTTGCCTCTAGCTGTCCTCAGGAATTTTTCCCCCTTCGGGGGGAAACATTCCTCCCAATGCTTCCCATGGATTGAGCTGGGGACATATCTCCTGTCAAAGCACCCAAGATAATGGGGAAGCTTGTTGTCCACCTTGATTTCACTTTTTCCAGTATAGGCACTGTGAGCTTAGAGAAATGTTTTCAAATTCTTGGTGCAGAGCAGATTAGGAAGAAGGGCTTGGAATTTTTTCACTTCTCTGTGGCCCTAGGAACTATCTCATTCTCATATTTGTGTTCTGGAATATTGCTGTTAATATATTTGCTTTTGATTTTCTGAGGTAGGGACTGAAGCCAGCTTACTTCTCTGTTGAACTTTTGGAAATGGAAATCATCTATGTTAGCCTGTTTTAAAAATCAATTCTCTCTATGATCTCTCTCAGGTCAAAAACCTAACTTAAAAAATTTTAAATGTAAAGTAGGCCAGGTGCAATAGCTCATGTCTGTAATCCTAGCACTCTGGGAAGCCGAGGTGGGTGTATTGCTTGAACTCATAGGTTGGAGACCAGTCTGAGCCAGAGTGAGACCTTGTCTCTAAAAATAGATGGGCATTGTGGTAGGCACCTGTAGTCCCAGCTACTCAGAAGGCTGAGTCAAGAGAATCACTTGAGCCCAAGAGTTTGAGGTTGCTGTGAGCTATGATGCCATGGCACTCTAACCCAGGGAGGCAAAGTGAGATTCTGTCTCAAAATAATAATAATAATAAAATAAATAAAAATATAAAGTAAATTCAGTAGGTCAGATACACATACAAGAAGTGACACATGCTCAAAAATCACAAAGGCTTTCTGCAATAAATGGAAGAAATTAGGGCTTTTATTGAGCCTTCTTAAAAATTATAATTTTTGATCCAAGATGTTAAAAAGTTAACATCTTTGAGCCTGTGGCTCAAACAGCTAAGGTGCCAGCCACATATACCTGAGCTGTTGGGTTCAAATCCAGCCGGGGCCCGCCAAACAACAATGACAGCTACAACCAAAAAAAAAAAAAAAATAGCCGGGTGTTACGGCAGGAGCCTGTGGGTCCAGCTATTTGGGAGGCTGAGGCAAGAGAATCACTTAAGCCCAGGAGTTGGAGGTTGCTGTGAATGGTAATGCCACGACACTCTACCCAGGGTGACAGCTTGAGGCTCTGTCTCAAAAAAAAAAAAAAGTTAAGTGGAAATGAAACAGACTTAGCCAGTTGGTCACACTAAGTTTCTTGACCACTTCTCCCAAATTATGAGGTTTGATTCATGTTTCAGTATTCCTATGAATTGCAAACCAGAATTTGTTGAACAGATACTCATTAAAGCTAGAGTTATTTATATGTGGAGTTTGCAAAATTAATATACTAGTTGATAAATTTCTTTATCAGTAAATCATGAGAAAAATCAAAATAGCCCTCATTCCCAAGCCCACCTTCCACATCAATGGTAGAAGGAACCTCCCATCTCCTTCCGTATAATTAATACAGCAGAAAGGTGATAAACTGGGAGAAAAGAGAGCATTAAAAAGAAAAGTACAACTGAGAATAGAGTGACAACAGGAAAGAATAGTTTGTTTCTTGGAAGGGCATCCCTAACTCCTCAGTTCAAGTTCCTCTGTCTTATAATGCAACTCCTAAACATAGAGGACCCTGAATCTTTAGCTAAATAAGATCTTAACTTCTTACTTTAAAAAATTATTACGAGTGACAAAGTGAGACTGTCTCCAAAAAAAAAAAAATTATGTATTTACTTTTCTATACCATTAATATATACACACTTCAAACATTTTTACTTTAAAATTAATTAAATCCCACTTAATTAATTCCACTTCCAGCTGTGTATCCCAAAGAATCAAAAGCAAAGAAGCAACCCAAGTGTCCATCAATGTATGAATGGATAAACAAAATCCATGGTCAGTCCATTACAATAGAATGTCATTCAACTTTAAAAAGAAAGGAAATTCTGACACATGCTACAACATGGGTGTATTTTGAAAACATTACACTAAGTGAAATAAGCTAGCCACAAAAGGACAATTACTGTATAATTCCACTTATATAAGATACCTGGAGAAATCAAATTCAGAGAGATATTAGAATAGTGATAGCCAGGATCTTGGAGGAAGGGTGAATGGGAAGTTATTGTTTAATGGGGGCAGAGTTTCAGTTTTGCAAGATGAAAAGTGCTCTGGGTTATGCGTATTTTACTACAGTACAAAAAAAAAATGGGGGATAGTATATATTTTTCCCATGGTCTTTCTTTTTCTCTTCTTTTTTCTTTTCTTTTTTTTCTTTTCTTTCTTCTTTCTTTCTTTTTTTTTTTTAAGGAGGGGAAGATAGAATCTCACTCTGTCACCCACAGTGGCCTGATCATAGTTCACTGTAACCTTGAACTTTTAGGCACAAGTGATCCTCCTACCTCAGCCTTCCAAGTAGCTTGGACTACTGGTCCATAACTCTGTCCCCAGCTAATTTTTAAAATTGTTTTGTAGAGGTGAGGTCTCACTATATTGCCCAGACTGGTCTCAAACTCCTGACCTCAAGCAATACTATTACCTTAGCCTCCCAAGCACTGGGATTACAAACGTGAGTCATCACACCCTTTTCATTTTTATTTTTTATTCTAACTTACTGATAAGTAAAATTGTCAATTAGCAGATTACTTTTCTAAACTTTACTTGCAAATAAACCTAATTTTAATATCCTTCCATATCCCCCATTTACCCAGTTCCTATCCCTCCATCAGGAAACAGAGTTATTAAGGCCAATATAGACCTTTAGACCTCATTTTTAAAATCAATATAACTCTTTTGTTTCCTCTTTCCTTTTTCACACAAATAGCATACTATACACATAACTTTATGCTTTCCTTTTATTACTTGGCAAATACTTTGTAGGACTTTTTTTTTTTTTTTTTTTTTTTTTTTGTTTTTTGCTGAAGCCGGGTCTGAACCCGCCACTTCCCACATATGGGACTGGTGCCCCACTCCTTGAGCCACAGGTGCTGCCATGTAGACTTTACATATCAGTAAACACAGAGCTTTTCTATTATTTTTCCTTTTGTGGTAATCCATTGTATGGATAGATCAAAATTTATTTAACTGTCATCTCTTGGTGTCCTTTATGTTTTCCATCTATTACTTTTATAAACAAAACAAAACCCTCCTGAAATGAATACTCTTGCAATCTGTTACTTTACATGTTTATTAATCAGCTATTGCTATGATATTTCTGATTACCATACCATTTCTCATTCACAAGTCTGAGGGTCAAATGCGATTTTGTGAGCACAATCTAGCCTCAGCTGAGAGCTATCTCTCCTTTAAACTATAAGACACCTATGACTGACTCCCAGTTGTATAATAGGTTCTAGTTTATCTCACAAATCTCTCATCTTCCTTGGACCAGGGGCTGCCTGAAACAGATGATGGTAAATGGCAGGAGTGCAGTCAGAGCTAAGCCACTCAAGCACTGAGAATATTATGTTCTTTGCCAACTTCTCTGTTGTAGATTACTCTTTATTAATTCATAGGAACTCTTTATATATTAAGGATATCGCCCCTTAATTGTAAAATACATTACACATTTTCCCAGTTGGTCGTTTGTTTTTTGACTTTACTTAGGAGAACTTCACCAATTAGAAGTTTTTCATTTTAATGTAACCAAATATATCAAGCTGTTCTTTTCAGGGTTTCTGGGCTTTGTGTCATAGTTAGAAAAGTCTTATCCGCACAAAGTTATATTCAAGTCATATTGCAGCAATTTTTATGGATTTTCTTTTACATTTAAATCTTTCATTATCTGCATATAGTGTGAAGTATAGATTCACTTATTTTTCTTTCTTTTCTTGTCCTTTTTTTTTTTTTTTTGCAAAAGAAATACTCAATTTCTCTAGCAAAATATATATTCGAAATACCACCTTAATCAAACTGTAAATTCTGTACATATTGGAGAATTTTTTTTACTTTCCATTCTGTCCCATTTGCCTGACTATTCGCACATAAATTCTACATTGTTTTAAGTACCAAGTGTTGTACTAAGTTTTAATATGTTAGGTTGCAACTGCTTTTCCTTTTCAAAATTTGTGTGACTATCTTGCTTACCCTTTTCCAATACCTCATATAAATCTTATAATCACCTTAGCTAGTTTGAAAAATTATGATGGCATTTTTATAGGGTTGATTTTAGTCTAGAAAATAACTTAGAGAGATTTGGAATTTTTATTATTTTGAATTATTTTCATCCAAGAACTTTATAGTTTTTCCATTGGTTTATTCATTTTTCTCTTTAAAGGTTTTTTTCAAATATATATTTTTGTATCTGGAGTCCCCATAATCATGTTCAGGTTAATTATTCCTAGAATAACTCAGAAGACCCAAAAAAGCTATTATATGCTTGGTGACTGTTTATTAGAGCAAAAGAATATAGATGGAAATCAACAAAGGAGCACAAAATAAATCCTAACAATATGTATTACAAGTTTGAAGTCAAAGTATCATTTCTATTCAAAACAGAATGAAACTAAAAATCAATAACATTGGGAAGAACTCAAAGCTTCAGTGCAATGCAGAAATCTAGACAACCAGTGGGTCTAAGAAGAAAGCATATAGGAAGTCAGAAAACAAATGAAAACAAAAGCGCAATATCCAACACAGAAGAGATGCAACAAAAGCAGTGCTAAGAAGGAAACATACAGTGTTAAATGTATACATTAACAAAGAAGAGGAGTCTCAGACAATTAATAAACTAACTGTATACCATTTGGAACTAGAAATAAAATAAGGATGTCTGTTTTTGCCACTTCTATTCAGCATAGTGCTGGAAGTTCTAATCAGAACAATTATGCAAGAAAAAAAAAATGTCCAAATTAGAAAAGAAGTATAATTATCTCTGTTGGCAGATGACATGCTCTTATGCACAGAAATGTTAAAGATTCCACAAAAAAAGCTGTTAGACCTGATAAACAAATTCAATGAAGGTGCAAGATACAAAATTAGAAGCCAGTCAAGGCCACTCCTTTCTTTGGAATGTGCAGTTTGAGTCCCCCAAGGCCACTGAGTTAACCCTCTCCTACACACACTAGCCCTGACATTTAGCCTAGGCTCTCTTATTGCAAAACAATCCTATTGTTTAAGCATCTGTATTCAGCATAAAATTTGTATAGCAGACAGCAATATCATCAGAATGAATATACCTGCCGTTTGGTTGACCTAGTGTGAGGTAGAGATAAATTGAAAAAAAAAACAAATCTGGCTTGGCACCTGTAGCACCGGCCACATACACTGAAGGTAGCCGGTTCAACCAGCTCAGGCGAGCTAAAACAACTGCAACAACAACAACAACAAATAGCCAGGCATTATGGTGGGCGCCTGTAGTCCCAGCTACTTGGGAGGCTGAGGCAAGAGAATTGCTTAAGCAGTTGGAGGTTGCTGTGAGCTGTGACGCTACAGCACTCTACCAAGGGTGACATAGTGAGACTCCATCTCAAAAAAAAAAAAAAAAAGAAAAGAAAAAACAAATCCATCCTATAAAGCCATTACATCCATTTTCAAAGTACTGTACTAATTTGATTACTCAATTCTCCCTTGCTCTACTGCTATTTGTATCTTATCATAATCTCTTGCAAACTATTTAGCATAGAAATTAGTTGATGATTAATTAAATCCAGTTCTTCCTGAAGCCATTCTCCAATGTTATTATCTCCTGAGGAGTCTTTAACTCAGTCTCACAGTACATTCGGCCATCAGTGTCAGCACTCTCATATGTCTTATTTACATAGGACAAATGAATCCTACCAGCAGTGCCAGGGCTATCCCACATTGTAGTATGGTCATTATACAATCCAGTTTCATCACAGAACAACCCAGTAAAAATTAAAGTGATATTTGCTATGCCTTCACAACAGAATCAGCCCATGTTCGTATACCAGATATTATTATTGAAAGACATCATTACAGTTGGCCATGACTTCATTAGTTCTAAATTCCACATCAGTTAGGGACAAGTATGGTCACACTCTAGTTCATATGCTTGTACTGAATGGCTCACATCTCTCCTACAGGGATATGGCTGGTATTTGTATGTTTTTCCTTCCCTGATAATTATACTGCAGGATGTATCTTATTCTGATCTATTCTGGGACAAAAGCAGTCAGAGTGCATTGATGTAAATTACAAGTGACCCCAGAGAATTTCCATAGGTTTGAAATCCGTAAGGTTCGCATAGGTATGCCCCTTGAGCTTCAGTAGCCAGGATGAAAGGCCATTGCTCCATGGCCATGCTGGCCTCCATCTGTAATAAAATAGTCAAGAGGCCGTATTGGGTTTGGGTACAAGATCTTTGACAGCCCTGGGTCTTAGCTTCATCTCACATTATTTGTTGAGTCTGCCTGACCCACTTCTCCAGAGTCTCATTATCTTTCCAGGCTCACTCTCATCTTTGCCTTCCTTCTGGAGGAGAATTCACTCTAATCTGTTTATTATTCTTAATAAATTTTCTCCTCCTGAGTGCTACTTTTCGTTTTCAGTTTGTCCCATGAAGCCTAGATGGGCCATTTATCTCCCTTAAGATGCTTTCTCTCTGATGTGCCCGCATTCAAAGCCATCATGCGTGTTACTGCCACTGTGTACTCAGGGCTGAGTACAGTCAGGATACATGTTTTTTTATCCAAAAATGTTGGGTTTCCCATACTTGCATTATATACGTAGTGGTCACACCTAGATGTAATTTAGTCTTACGGTGCCAAAGGAGCTCCCCATAGTCTTCCTTGTTCATGTGCAACATGATACCCATTTGATGCGCTATTCCTTGCTGTATGGGGGCTATAAAGTGTGTCCCTTGGTCTGAAGGAGTATAATTTTCTGGCACAGTGTCTTCTGTTCAGCACTTTGAGTGTTTGTATCTATCACTGGGTTTGTAAAACCTTGGTTGAGAATATGTGTCTTTTCCTGCTAGAACTCATTTATACACCCCCCTTGGGCTGCCAGCAAGAGTTCCATTTAGTCCACTAGGCAGCTACATGTAGTGTCTTCTCCCCTGACCTACAACCTGCCCCACAGCCTCCTGCAGTTTTTTTTTTTAATTGTTAAATTATAGCTGTGTACATTAGTGCAATCGTCTGTACCCATTCTAAGATGCACCATAGATGTGGCCCCACCCATTACCCTCCCTGCATCTAAACCTACCCCCTCCCTTCCCCCTCCTTGGCCCTTTCCCCATAGTCTTGTGGTATAGTTGGGTTATAGCCTTCATGTGAAAGCTATAATTTAGCTTCATAGTAGGGCTGAGTACATTGGATACTTTTTCCTCCATTCCTGAGACACTGTGTTAAGAATATGTTCCAGCTCCATCCATGTAAACATGAAAGAGGTAAAGTCTCCATCTTTCTTTAAG